>CABFOW010002685.1:38129-71313 GCA_902141385.1 Timema californicum | reverse complement strand
TCCGTGCATTGACGACCATGTTTTCTTTTGTTTCAGGTCCCACAAGTCGCAGCGAGGATGATCTGGATGGGTCAGTTGTGGTGAGTGGAACAACACTAGGGACCAGTTTCGTAGTAGGAGTTAGTACATTAGTACGTCTCTCTACTAAACACAGGCAACACCTTCCTACACGAGAATGGAATAGACTGGCTCATTCCATTCGAGTTTAGGTAGGTGTTGTTTTGTATCTAGTAGAGTGCCGCACTTGATATTAGTGATTTAATGATTTCAAATCATTACAGTTCACAAGATATAAGGGGCCAAACATACTATTTTATGCTTTTTACCTACCTAATATGAGTTGTACACAATGAAATAATAATAATAATATAAATTTCAACATAAATCCAAATTATAAATATTTCTCATAAAAAATAAAAAAAGTACAGCATCAAACTGATATACAGTAGCCCCATGGCTTCTTTGGTGCTGGTTGACAACTGACGACTTTGACCAGATTATGTATCCCTACGCCGAACCATATGATCTGCAAAAACATGTGTTTTGCAGCTGTCATTTCTGATAGTGAACATTTAGGTACATACCTAAATGTAGACTGGCAGCTCTCAGAAGCCATGGGGCTACTGTAGCTACAGTAGTCTCGTGGCTTCTTTGGTGCTGACTGACAGCTCACAGCTGACTTCTGACTGTCAACATTTAGGTATATACCTACATTTTGAACGTCAGCTGCCAAACACATGTTTTTGCAGATCATATGGTTTGGCGTAGGGATACATAATTTGGTCTGGTAACTTTTCAAGGCCGTCAGCTGTCACTCAGCACCAAAGAAGCCATGAGGCTACTGTGCCATTACATTGTTATAATATTATCTAGGCCTATACATTTATTTTGAAGTCTGAGTCAATATATTTTTACCGACCCCCAACTCCATCCAAAATTGCCTCCAATTCATTTAGACTCCACAGCCTTGGTTACAATAAGTCATGTGCTTATCAAAATATTATGAATTCATTTTTTCTATACTCGAGAGTAATTTGGTGCTGCATTTTATGATAGGCCTATATTTCTTTTTTGTGACAAAAGTCTTGATCATATTGTATCTGTAAATTATTTATCAAACAAATTGGTGAGCAGATATTATTAGCATGCTATGTTTTGTTATTGCAGTCATCTGCGACAAAGCGTGCCAACAGTGTCCCCAGGAAAGGGTCATTTACTGTCCCCAAGTCTGCGCCACCTTCTGCTGGTGAGTAACGCTGCGCTGAGCAAGTTGTAGTAAACTCTTGTCCTCTGCAAACAGCACCTCGGAGCTTGTTATTACTATGATACCTCTGTGGTCTTGAGGGAAAGTGCCCACCTCAGGACCCAATGTTCTTGGGTTCAAACCCAACCAGGGTCGACGGATTTTTCTTGATCGATAAAATTTTTTTAGCGCAACTTATTTCATAGGGGAATTAGAGCCATCGATCCTATGTCGAATGTGGCGTGTAAAATAACCCTGGAAGGTACGTGAAAATAGTTTTCCCGGAAAATTTGTAGGTCCTTTTGCTCTAACTCTAGTCAACCCCTTTTATTAACTCTACCTTTTTGAAATATTTTAAAATTAAAATGTGTTTTAAGATTTACTTTTGTTTACTCTGAAAGGTAGAAAGCTTACCTTACTTTTGTTTCCACTATGGTGCAATTTATATGATAGGGCCATAGTGGAGCCTGTCGTTCAGGGTAAATGAGGGGGTACATTCTTATAATTATTGACTGGAGGAGCTAGGTGGGAATAACAAAGTGATATCGACACATTAAACCAAAGGCCTGGGGTTTGAATCCCATACCCGAGTGTCATGTTCTTGACTAATTGCAATAGCGCTATATACATTTCTTGGATTAGCTTTCCAGAGAAGTTGGTGGGGCAAGAAGAGGAGCACTGGTTTGTAAAAACTCTTAATCTGTGTATTGTGGCCTAGCCAGGATGAGTTCCTTGTCTCACTCGTGATGTCGATGATCCGAATCGATTTGTCCTAAAGGTGGATCAGATTTTCAAAAATATGGATATTTTTACTAAGGGATAAAAAATACCAATATAACTATTGGAATACTAAAATAATAAAACTTTTAAAACATATTAAATCTGCAAAACAAAAAAATGTGGTCATAAATTGTACAGTAATGGACCGGAGTAATGACCACGTGGTTTGATTCTTTGTGTGGAAGANTGACGGGGGGGGGATGTAGGGAACAAAAGAAAAAGCAAGTGTTTTTTGCAGTTTATAGCAAAACATTTGTTTTGGTTAAAATAAATAAAATATTACTTCAATACAAATATAGAGTTTAATTTTCCTCACATGGTGAAATCAATAGTGCTTGAATACCTGTCATGAGCATAGCGGCATTAGGTGACAAACTTTTTAAATGAAGAAAGAAAGTTGTCATTAAATTCCAGGATAACCTCGACAGATATTTAATAAACGTTGATATTACCATGTGAATAAAACTAAACTCTATGTTTGTACTGGAGCAATATTTGGTTTATTTTAACAAAAAAAAAAAGTTTTGATACAAAAAATTACAAAAATACTGATTTTTCTCTCCTCTCTTAGATCCCCCCCCCCCTTCCCCCCACCTAATGTCTTGGTTGCAGTGATTCGGTTGGTTGTCATTTTGAATATTCAGCGTTCTTATGTAGATAGTCCTTTGAGTCGACAAAATCTACCAATGTATGTATGCATGCATGCATTAACTCCCAACAAATTATCTTATCTTATTAATATAGTGACATTAATTAAAAATATGGCTTCTGATTTGACACACTATATATATATAAATACGGCAAAACAAATCAAAATAAAAAATCGATTGAATAGAAACCACTCACAAATTTTCTTGTTTTGGGGGCTAAAAAAAATTGTTCCACGAGTACATAGGCCTATATTAGCTATATGGCATTTGTTTTTTAATTCAGCATTAGAAAGGTCATTGTGGTTTAGTTAAATGTGATTAATGCTCTGCTTTTGGATATTAGGTTTGAACTGCTCTGACGATCAGTATTCGTTGGAGTTTTTTCTATCTTTTATACAATATTAGACTATAAGAAAACACCCATATTTGAACTAAAAGACACTGACAATTTTGGGATTAAAAAAACCGACTACTTTGCAACAAACAAAATATTATTATTATTATTATTATCACCATGTCTTACTACCCATTCGGGTTATACACAAACAAACAAAATAAAATCTACCAGATACATTTGCTCTTAGCTCTAAACAGAAAAGATAATTTGGTGGTTTCATTAAAAATTCTTCAGGGGGGGGTATTGACTTGGAATACTTAATTTATTGGTTAGATAGTGTACCGAGCTGTCTTAATGAACCTCCCCACCCCTAAACAAACAGGAGACACCCATGTGTCTGGAACAATCCTGGCTAGACTACTGCCTCTATGTTAAACTGCTTTTTTTAAATCAGTTTTAATCTACTAATTAGGTGTTTGTCTGCTATGCGTTGAGTTAGTATTCGACTGTCCATTAACTTATAAATGAGCTGTAATAAGATCAAGGTCAATCAGTTCTGATAATCGTTGGTATTCATCTCTCTAGTTGTAGGTGCTTCTAACTCGTGGTACTTGTACAGGGTGTTCTCCGACGAGAATAAAGTCCAAGCCCGCTATTTTCAACCTTTCTCAACACACAATCCACTGAACAAGGGGCTAAAATTGTCAAGACAAACCATCAAGTTTTTTTAAAGAGAGATTTTATAGTTTAAGAAAACTAATATTAAAAAATTATAACAGATTTCAAAATATTTACTTTCATTCCTCAATTTTTTCCATACTCCTTTTCAATATTCCTTCAAAATCCCACAACACATCTTCAGATGCTTCACGACACACCATTTGAAAAACATTGGTCTTAGGACAAATACGTGAATCGAAGACATCAAGTTAACTAAAAAAATAGCACACTTAGAAAGTGCGCTTAGTACTTTGTTTATTTATTTCTGAAGTATTTATAAATTTATTCACAATGTTGTGTGCAAGATAAGATGTAGGTGATCGAAGTCATATGTCAAGTTAAATTTACACCCAATTTTCGGGTCTTTTTTTATTTATTTTTTACAGATATCCTGACATTCTACTTATACTACTCATTAATACCTGATAAATAATTACAATTTTGGCTAATTTGGTCAAAAGCTACATTACTTGGCATATAAATAAACATAATCATCAAAGGTAAAGGGAGAAAATATTTAAATCTACAGTGAAAATTTTGTTTGTTTTCTTCCAATACTTTTAATGAGTACAGTATCAATATTTTTTGTTTCGATACCACATCCCTAGTCATGACATCTAGTGAAAACTCACTTGCCTGTAACTATTTGATTTGGTACTATGTTAGTTTTTGAACACCCTCTACCAGTATTATAATGTAAAAGCTGTGTTTAATAGTACTGCTTTGTCATTCAGGCATGTATTAAATATACTAAATTAAGGCTTTTGTGTAGTGAGTATCAAATTATTATTTTTGTTTATTTGAACAAACAAGTATACTAACTAATTTAACTTCTGAATGGGTTTAAGTGTGCATTTACTATATGATTATATATATTCTTGCAGAGCCTTATATGATTAATATGATTTCTCTTATCGTTAACTATAACGCAGAAGTAATATAGTTACAAAAGTTCTGCTTATTAAACATATGCCATTGTTTAATTGGATATGATTTAGTATAGTTTTATTTTTTAAGATATGTTTTAGATTTCAGTGTTTTGTATTTTGTTATATTAGTTTGTAATGGATTAAATAGCCGAGCCACTATTGTTACGTACAGTTATAGCCGAGTCTAAATATTATATCCTTTGGATTTAAAAATGACACCTGGACACGGGAATCAAATTCAGGAAAGTCAAATGTTGCTGGTTTGATTCTCGTGTCTAGCTGTCATTTTTCAATTTAAATAATATATTTGTTTGTGTTCGTGACAATTTGACATTTGTATTTATCAATTAATATAAATCAGGTTTAACCTTTTTTTTTTTTCCAGACCACATAAGGGAAAACATGGTTGAAATTAGTTACAATTATATATAAATATATCTTGAATATAAAAGCATTTAAAGGTTTCTTACCAAAATCTTCACAGTTAATTAATGTTATATAGGTGACCTGGTGGTCTAGGGGTAAGGTGTCAGACTTCTATGCTGGCGTCTGGGGTTCGATCCCCGGTCCCGGCAAAGATTTATCTGATTACCAAAGCCTTCCTTTCACCTCTGACAAGACATCTTGTGAATGTGAAGAATGCCAGGTCTCCACCGTGGTTCGGATTCCACGTTAAACTGTAGGTCCTACATTTCATCTCAGATTCACCCTACCATTGCACATTAGCGTAAGTGCGTATAACCCGAACGGGTAGTAAGACACGCTGCTAATAATAATAATAATTAATGTTATATTTTGTTCTAGTTAATTTTTACCCTTTACGGTATTAGGATCATCAGGGAAGCTCAAATTTGTGCTATTATCCAGTTGACTGCTGAATATATGTCAAAATCAAAATGTTAGACAGAAATGTAATAAATACTTTTTTTTATTTTGCACAAGTATTCCATATCCACGAGTTTCTTAACACAATTAAATATTATTTTTATAAAGACACGCTAATTTTATGAAATCATAACATAATAATTGTCGTAGTGTCCACTATTTATAGTTCAGTGAGGAAAACTTCACAAGGTTTGTAGTCGTACTGTCCAAATCTATCATTAAGGAGTCCTGTCTTCAACCCCTGGTGGAGGAACATAAAGTTTGCTTGAATGCGACCAGACAATCACTAACTAGAGCCTCAAATAATCAAACGTATTTAAAAAAAACCATTTACGCTATCACTAAACTGAAGGGAGGTTGTGCATGGCGATTATCATGGTCTGGAAGCTTGTCTAACTCTTCACACCCACGTGTATGTGTGTTGCCTTGTCTAACTTTCCGCGCCACAGTATTGGGATGTTAGATGTACAAGCTTCATTATATAATCTTAATACTCTCCTTGAGCCAAGGTGCTTGGTCTGATCAGACTTCAATGTTCTCCCTGTACAGTTTTATCGACTGGGCGGCATTGTAAAGTATCCAGGTATAATATACTCTATATTCTATGGCGTTAACCCGAATTGGAGCTTTACCGACCGAGCAGCTGCCGGCCACCATTAGCTATGATTGTGCCAATTTGCAGTTAGAGAATGTCATGTAGTCAGCACAACAAAACCTATGACGGTTGATCTCAGTTTTTTAGATCGAGGCTGCTACCTATTTTATTCAAGTAGTTCCTCGTTTTCACAAGACCCACTGCTTCACAGAAAAATTCTGGAAGCGCTAGGGATCGAACCCAAAACCTCTGGATCTGTAGTCAGGAACTTGATAGTTTCTGAGGAGAACACTGGGCTTTGTGATTGATTCCTGCTTGTAGATAATTTGTAATTTAGTAGATGGAATATGATTGGTTTCAATTACAATCTGTAGTAAGAAAATATATTTGCTGGTAACCCAAGAAACAACAAATGAAATACCTCGGTGGCGTAGTTGGCTAACGCACTAGTCGTGTTGAGCTCAACCGCTGAGGACGGGGAGATCGAGGTTCGAATTTCGGTCGGGTGAACTGGGGGTGGTTTTTCCTAAAATGGTTTTCCACTCCCCCCCTCCACGCAAATGCGGGTTCACTTCCTCTAATTCATCCTTCCCAATTCCTAAACCATTAGCGTGATTAGTACTTAAAGCGTATAACCCGAACGGATAGTAATACGTGGTACTAAATAATAATAATAACAATAATAATAACAAATGAAATAAACAAAACTGAAATTATTGATATCAAAATTTGGGTAGTAAATATAAATTTGGCACAAATTTTAACATTTTGACGTGTGTATGTGTGTGCGCCACACTAATTCCGTCCAGACTTTCTAACATCCCTGCTGCTGCACTGCCTTGTCTCAACTCTGTGCGTGCACCTTTCGAGCATCTTGTGTCTAATCCTACTGTTGTCTTGCATGCTGTCAACAGCCATCTCCGGGAGCAAAGTAAGAAGAGCCTTGTCGCTGCGTAGGCCAGCATCTTCGGCAGGTATGCTACATTAAGCGCGAGTTGGGAGTGCACGCAAAACAACACAGTCTCACAACATGTCAGAGCCATCTATCTATCCACACTGATGAGATAGGGTACGTAGGAAGGTATGAGTAGATGTACTTGCACTTATACAGAGCGAGTTTTAGGAAAACCCAGCGGGGTTGCTACAGTAGCCCCGTGGCTTCTTTGGTGCTGACTAACAGCTCACAGCTGACTTCTGACAGTCAACATTTTAGGTATAATACCTAAATTTTGACCGTCAGAAGTGACAGCTGCTAAACACATGTTTTTGTAGATCATATGGTTCGGCGTACGAATACATAATTTGGTCTGGTAGCTTTTCAAAGCTTTTAGCTGTCAGTCAGCTCCAAAGAAGCCATGGGGCTACTGTACCAGCAATCCATTTTCTTGCGAGAGTAACTCTTTAGACCAGGCGTGTCAAACTCATGGCCATGTCTGTGGCTTTGTGCGGCCCATGGACCTTATGATGAACTATCATATAATACTAATATAATATTCTTGGTTTTATAAACATGGCATAATGGCATAATATGGGACTAGTGTGAGCGTATATCCGGGTTGAGAATCACTGTAAAGTTTGTGATATTCTCTTGACATGGGGTGGCGGTGATATGTTTTGAATCCACTCTCAACTTTATCTAGAAGCGTAATTTTTCTGGTATCATCTTATATATTATGTGGTTGTATTTGTTTATTTAAAAACTTAATTAATGATTATAACTCATGTCTATATTCTTCTCACCACTGGGTCGACGCTGGGAAAATTGCGTAGGATGGGTTAGCGATAAGTTTGGCAAGAACATTACTATGCCACGGATGGATATTATTTGTTTAGTGAGCTTCCAAACAAGTGTATCCTCGCTATTGGTCGACATGTGAATTTACAAACTTTTACCTATTTTATATAAGTGTTTAAATAATATAGGTTTCTTTTCGCCTCCAGCTTAAGCTATTTTATTATTTATTAATGTCGGTTTGGATTCATATTGATGTATTTTCACTTATGTTTGTTATTAGTTAAATATGGAATATAGCTATTAATAATTAAGGTGTTGAAGAGAGAGAGAAAAAAAAAATATAAAACTATACACATTTTTCTTCTTGAAGTTTTAACAAAGGTTTTTAAATGCTTTTATTTGTCTTAGCATTTAAAAAGTAATTGATCATACATGATACAGTGTGTAACAGGAGTACACCAGGAACTGGTTTCTCGTTCACACTGAGTGGTAGTCAGCTTACCTTAGCAGTTTATGCTAAGATGCAACTTTAAAGATAGGGCCATCCTAAAACCAGTTAAGGTCATTCGATCAAAATGTTATCGCACATTTTTAAGAAGCTATAAATAGTAATTCATTGATTTCATATCAA
Source organism: Timema californicum (assembly GCA_902141385.1). Taxonomy (NCBI): domain Eukaryota; kingdom Metazoa; phylum Arthropoda; class Insecta; order Phasmatodea; family Timematidae; genus Timema; species Timema californicum. Next base: position 62,808 of record CABFOW010002685.1, on the reverse strand, counting down.
GTTATAAGGGGTCAAACTTGCTAGAGGTCATCCATAAACTACACAATGTAGCATCAAGTAGACTCCTTTACCCTCCAACCTGTGTTACATAACTTTTCAAATCAAGAGGTAATGTCATAATTTCATAGGGAAGCTCTTGTAACACTATAAGAGTAAATGTAATGCAACTTAGATTAGGAAGTTATCTATAAGTATGTTTACTAATGATGTGAATATGAACAATAGTAAATTATTTTTTCAACATGAGAATGTAAGTATAAGACATGTGCTACAGTAGCCCCATGGCTTCTTTGGTGCTGACTTCTGACAGTCAAAATTTAGGTACATACCTAAATTTTGACCGTCAAACGTGACAGCTGCTAAACAAATGTTTTTGCAGATCATCTGGCTCAGGGTAGGCATACGTAATTTGGTCTGTTAGCCTTTTAAAACTGTCAGTTAGCACCAAAGAAGCCATGGGGCTACTGTACACTGTGATGTATACCCTCTCAAACCCCTATGAATCACCATGCTGACATTAGAGTTCACCCCTCAAACCCTCTTGACAATGACATGTGGTTACAGACTACCCCCTAGCTGGAGGATTGTTGGTAAAATCCTAGTAGTATAGGAAAGACAAGAGTTCGGTATATTTGATAGCTCCCGGTTCCTAATGACCCTGAAATATTAGCTGCCTGATAAAACAGATTTAAAAAAATCAACACCGGCATTTAGGAAATGAAAGTATGCTGGCATGTAGTGATGTGTGTGTATGTATGTGTATCTGCATATAGGTGGGCAAGCGGGTGCGGTGGACGAGGAGACGTTCACCCGTTCATTCGAGGACGTGCCAACGGTCCAGCTGTTCTCGGCACGGGAACTGGATGAGCACATAAACCAGATCAAGGACATAATATCCGACCCTAACAACGACTGGAACAAGAGGATGGACGCAGTAAGCCAAACTAGGACGGGACATTTGTGTACATGAATATGTTTTACTCTGGTACAAAGGAGCTCGCTATAAAAAACCAATATTATTTTACGGTCAACATTGATAATATACTTTTTTTTATATCAAAATTGGCAATTATAAATCACATGACTTGAAGGTTATTTTGAAATAAATTGACAAATAGACATGGGGATGGAATCCGAAATCTTTGGCTCGGTATGGCAATGCTTTTACCACTGAGCTATCCAAGAGACGTCCCATGCTCGGGATCATTTTCATTCATATTTTAAGGCAGACTCTTCTATGGACATGTGAAAAATCATCAGTTACAACTAAGCAATCAAATAATCGTTAGCATTCACACACACATATCTACCTTCGACTCGGGAGGACTTTATCATGCCATTTAGTGCGAAATGTACAAATACTTAGCACTAAATGAATTAGATAGCTATGCTATTATAGCTTCTGTATTTGAGTGCAACCATTGCCATGATTAAAAACTATAATATCATAGCCATCTAATTCATCTTGATAGTTATTGTTTTAGTAATTCTAATCAACTGCCCTAAAGGTTCCTTCCTATCAAAGTCGTAGTATACATACGTTTCATGGCCACACACTGATCACTTAGGTTTTATTATCTATCAATCAAATAAAAGTAAAACTCTTGGCTTTGAAGACTAAAATGTGTCCTCAAAAAATTAAAATGTAAAAGATCTATATGATGTCTAAATGCTTTTTCTGTTGTGCATTGTTATTTGATTCGAAATGTTATTTAAAGTGTGCTAATTTATGGTTTACTAGCTCTCTCTATACACATATCTATACACACACATATACATGATATATTTTGCATACTTATTAAACTCTTTATTTATCAAGCGATAGGTGAAGCCTTACATGCTGCTTATTTGCTTCATTCAGATTTTAATTATTTTAATGCAGTAATGTTTGTCCCGGCTAATTGCATCTTAGCCAGGTCTAAGAGCTCTTGATAAGGTATTTACATTTATGTAAATTTACCCGCAGAAAGGATTAAATTCTACCATTGGTGCACTCATTTCAGATTGAAATACATGTTTATATTTGGGAATGTAAATGCTACATGAATCCTCTTAGTGTCTTAAGTTTATATAAATTAAAGTGTGGGGCCTAAGTCACTTGGAGTCTTGTAAGCATTATTGTTACAATTTACAGACCTCATTTGAAGGAGTACCTCAAACTGCTCCACTCTGAAGTTCCCATGGCTCCTTATCTAATTTGTGAATTGATTGTAAAAACACATATTAATAATAATAATAATTGTGTCACACATTAATTTTTGGGAACCCGCCTCGGTGGCGTAGTTGGCTAACACGCTTGTCGTGATGAGCTCGGCTGCTAAGGACGGGGAGATCGAGGCTCAAATCTCAGTCGGGTGAACTGGGGATGGTTTTTCCTAAATGGTTTTCCACTCTCCCTCCACGTAAATGTGGGTTCACTTCTTCTAATTCAACCTTCCCAATCCCTAATCCATTAGCGTAATTAGTACTTAAAGCGTATAACCCGAACGGGTAGTAAGACGCGGTGCTAAATATTATTATTATTAATAATATTTGGGAATTGAACTTTTTAATTCTAGCTGAAAAAGGTGCGGTCACTGATGATCGCTGGAGCGGCGAACTTTGATGAATTATATGTGCACCTGCGAACACTCGAGATACCCTTCCAGGCGTCGGTAAAGGACTTGAGGTCGCAGGTCGTACGGGAGGCGTGCTTCACTATCGCCTATCTTTCCGAGCAGCTTGGTAATAAGTTGGACCACTTTGCCGAGTATTTGCTCCCCAGCATTATTCACCTGATACAGAACTCGGCCAAGGTTAGTTCACACTGAGGTATACAACATTGTTAAGGGCAGATAAAGGGGAGTGTGAATTAAGGTTCTTTTACGCGGTTTTTAATGACCAATTCTTAAACTATTTTTTTGCTCAAATTAATAAAATATTGTTTGTCCCGGTAGCTATGTTTAGTTTAATCAGCGCTATCACGCACCTGAAAAGTTGTAAGAACCGAGAAAAAACAGATTTTTTTTAACCAGAATAATACAGAGAATTTTGTGAGTTCTAGAAAAAAATATTGGGATGGTTGTAAATTTTCTACATTTAACTGAAAGGTTTAAAACAGAAGGTCTTCGGATGGACGAAATAGTGAACTGAAGAATTAAGTACGCTGATTCAAACATGTCTAATTACCCCTTAATTAAAGGTTGTGAAGTTACAGGAGATGTATTTCTCCATCAATATTAACTATTCCTGTATTAAACATAAGTTACATGACATTTTAGTAAACATTCTAGAAAATAATTAAAGTAAGGAGTGTAAATTAAAAAATTTAAATGATTTCACATTTGATGACAAATAAAATTTTAGTACTCTTTACCTCAATCTAGGCTTCCTTCAAAAATGGGAATTACTTCTATAAAACACAGGAAATTTTGTATTAAGAACATAGTGGCAGCCCTGAGTTTAATTTTCTACACATGAAGAGAAAAAGTTGTGGTCAAATTTTAAGGCACCCATTACAAATACCTGAGAACTATTTGAGATTACTTATTCATTATTTGTGGAAAACTATTCTGAACTATCTACTGGAGCAATATCTTATTTGCTTGAGCCGAAAAAAAGGTTTTTGTTATAAAAACTCGCATTTCTTTTAACCCGACCTTAGTGCTAATTTACGCTAGGATTAAGGTTGGCTTCTTCGAATCCTATTAATTCCTTTAATCCTTAAGGTTATTCAAGAATTAAAAATTTAAAAAATAATAATTTAAATATTAGGTTAATCAAATCCTATAGTTTTCAAATTCAAATTGAATCCAAATCTTAAATTTTAATTCCAATCTTGAAATTTTTTAATATACGTTATTAAAGTCTAGTTGAAAATATTTAAAATTGACCAAATCTTGAATTTTTTTTTGAACATATGTTATTAAAGTCCAATTGAAAATATTTAAAATTGACAAATTATTATGTTTGTCATGTCTAATACATGGTAAAAACAAAAATATAAAACGCTATCTTAGTAATTAATATATCGAAATAGTGGTTTCTTTGTTGTTTTGATACAATTTTATCCCTTTTTGAGATTATCTTATTTTCACAACCTATTACTGTTACCAATTGCTAAAAATTTACCTTCTTCCAAATATAATAGAATTGCTAAAAATTGTGATTTGAAGGCAAGGCCTTCATATTGTATTTGAAATATCTATCTCATTGGAATTTTTACGAATCTCGAATCCATTAAGATAACTTTCTTATGTGTTGTATGCAATTTTTCCTTTGAATTAATATACTGTCAATGGTTTGGATTGTCTAATGGAACATATATCACAGTGCGTCCATATCTGCTTCAACTCTCGGTAGATACATATTTTCATTCCAAATCCTGGATTACAGGTTATGGCGTCGGCGGGCCTGGTGACTGTGAGGTTCATCATCCGCTACACGCACTCTCATCGGCTAGTCCCCATTATTTGTCAGAACGTGGGGTCCAAGTCGAAGGATATCAGGAGGGCATGCTGCGAGTTCTTGGAGCAGCTTTTGAGCTCGTGGTCCACCCAGACCTTACTGCGGCACACCGCGACCATACAAGAGGCCATCAAGAAGGGCATCGCCGATGCCGACGTGGACGCTAGGGTTTCCTCCAGAAAGTGAGTGCCCCAAACCCTGTCCTTAGCAATAATTATGTGTTTCATTATTGATGAATGTGAACAAACAAAAAACTCTGGCATATTTTAGTTCATTCATTTAACTTTGGGATAGTTTTTCCATTTACCTTAAATCTATAAGCGTCACAGCTAACGGATATAGGTATGTTGCTCCCGCTGTTATATTACCGTGGGTTGGGGGTTAAAAGAAAGGTGCAGTGATCTACTTTTTTGGTTTTTTCAGGGACAGTTAAATTTGAAAATTGTAGTGTTTTATCTTAACCAAACAATATTTTGATAGTAATTTATGCAAGTCTATGCAAATTAACTGGTCAGATTATTTTATAGCCATAGTATTTTTTTAAACTAATAGATCAAATAGCATAATTGTATTTAATGTATGTTGATGTGTAATTGTTTTGAAAGGTTCAATCATTGTTACCATTATGCAATTTACAATGTTCACATAATTTATTTTACTGCAAGAGCTGGCTGCCAACATAGTAAAACTAAACCATCTAATTTATAGGATGAGGGAGGTGAATTTCACCCACCTTTTAAACACTCATATGAAGAGGGGGGGACGACACAATGTAGAAGAAAACGGTTACCTGTGAGGCCAACCACGCCAAAGTTTGATGTCCTAAATTGTTCTCATAGCTCTGTTCTAATATTATTTATTTCAATATGTATGATGGGATGTCACTAACTTGACATACGTTAACATGAAACAAGAATGAGAATGACCCTGAGCAGTAAACGAACCCTGGAGAGCTCATTGTTAAAGTATTAGCGCCCTAAGCCAAGGGTCTGGTTTCAATTCTCATGTCCTGGTGCCATGTTTCAAATTGACTAATATGATAATTATTTTATTCATTTATTCATCACTGCGTCTTACTACCCATTTGAGTTATATTCTTAGGTACTAATTACACTAATGGGCTTGAAATTGGGAAGTGAACCCGCATTCGCATGGAAGGAGAGTGTAAAACTACTTAGGAAAATATCACAACATAAAACTAATGCATTAGATAACCATGCCGCCGAGGCAGGCTACTATGATACTTGATGCTGTTATATCCATAGCCTTAAGATTATTTCAACCACCCAAGCTTTGTTATTCATGTACAATTAGTTGTTCAGGCGCTAGCTCTATCCACTAGACATTTTGTCCAATCTTTTTTTCAGGGCTTACTGGAGTTTCCACCGCCATTTCCCTGACCAAGCTGATTCGCTCCTGCAGTCTCTCGACGCGGCGTACAAAAGGGCGTTGTACGGGGAGCTTTCCCAGTCAAGCAGTAGCAACTCTCTGAGTCAGCAGAGTCGTTACGGCGTTACTTCTCGGCCCCGTCTCACCAGCAGCGCCACAGGTGATAGCTTTCGTCGCAAGATGATTGGCGCGTTTCATTAACATTTTGTTGTTTCTTTTTTGCAGGGAGCTACCAAACTCCTGTTCTCGCCATCGACATTGGGGAGCTTGAATATGTTGTTTACTGTTTTTATATGATTTTAATTAACATAATTTATCATTGTTTAAATGATAACTAGCATGATTATTTAAAATAGGATTTAAAACTACACGAGAACGCTATGAAACATTTATCAAGCGAAGATGGCTTGGATGGAAAAAAAAGGGGGGGAGGGAAGAAGTTGTCGCTTTCCAAGCAAGAGACGAAAAATAGGTATTACGTTGTGCCATTACTGATGATTGAAATGTGTTTGTTTTTTTACTTGATTTATATTAAAACGGATGGAACATCTTGCCATGCCGGACTATGTAACATTCCATAATTTGATGAGTATTTTGTTTGAGAAGAATATAATTTCTAAAAAAAAATGTACTAAATGCTTTTATTTTTCTAGTACCAGTAGCATGTTTAATAGTTCATATTCTTATTCTTATCTAAAACATGACATTACTTAGAGATTGTCATAGTATATTAGTTTACAAGCTAAGAAGCAGTTTGAAAAATTAGGATGGAAACGTTATTACAACTTTCCAAACAAATTGACTACTCCGATGTTACATTTAAAAAATTAGAATCGGTACAGAGCGCCCGAATAACTTATATGACAACGTAATAGTGAGCCTAACAGATTTGTTCGAATTAAATTCGGAAGAACTTGAAGTTAAAGAAAATATTTAGCTTTATATTGGCTCTTAAAAAAAACAACCTTGTAAACTTTGGGAAATCACAAAAGAATATTTACATCCATAACTCAAGTGATTTATCCAACATGCTAATAGGACAAACCAAACTCACAACACTAATTAACCACATAATTAAATGTAAAGAGAATTGTTAGTGGTAACTGTTGAAATAATTTATGAAGAATATTCACAATTTCTTTATGAGAAAATTAAAGGGGAAAAAATGTCATTCAATCAATCAGTGGTGTACATAGACATTTACTTTGGGGTATAATCAAACAATCAAGACTGCGGTCATAATTGTTTAGGGGCCTCTTATTGGCCAAAATTCGAGAAAATGTTATCAAAGTTAAATGCTTGTGGAAGCTACTTTGTGTTTAACAGATTTTTTGGCGTATAATTAGGTAGGTAACTAGTTAAAATAAAAAATCACATGAATATTCCAAATTTATCAAAATTTTTTTAGGGGGTGGGAGTTGATGAGGAAAGCGAGGACCCAGTGTAGGCACTTTTTTGTTTATGTAGTGGTTGTTCTTTTTTTAGGAGGGTGCGAATTACACTTTTTCAATTTGAAGCTAAGTCGAATCAAATAATATGAGATAGTCCCGAAGCTGAATCGAAGTTTGAATATTTAAAAAATATATATATTTTTATAAAATTACTATACTATGCTTAACTATGTTAATTTAGGTATTAAATGTATTAATTATAATTTACAAAATGTAATATAATTATTTAATATTTGTTTTACACTAACACTAATATGTGATATAAAATACCAGCAGAAAATTTTATTTTAAAAAAAACACATCCTAAATTTGTGTATTTTAACCCCTCACCCCCAGTAAGCTTTGTAATTGTCGAGTTCGGAATTTCACTCTTGAAGCGAATAGATATTCAAAGCAAAGTCAAAAGTTATATTGTTAACAATAAGTCATAAGTTTCGTCTTTATAAATGAAGTCTTTACATTTAACACATCTTAAGTTCTTCATGGCTAAGTTATAATTCATATGATATAAGTTTTTATCAACATTATTTGTGGGGAAGGGGGTAAATGCCCGTCTTTCTCTTCCTCTGGGTGAGCCACTAAACTAGTATGGTGGGAGGACATGTGTGCTAGACCCCCTGTGATAAAACAGTGGAGTTACTCTGTGGTTTTGGTCACCCCCTTCCTTCCTTTAGGGAGCACAGAGAACCTTCATCAATTCCCGACGGGTAGCGGTGGTGGTGGTGGTTTGCTCCATCGTACCCCCTCCCTCACCCGACAATACCGCTCTGGCATCCCAGTGCTGGCGGCTGGACCCAAGTCCATCGACATAGCAGGTACCCCGTACCCTGCCCACCCCCTTGCACTGCCGGCCCAAGAGTTGTGTACCTTTACCAGGGAAATACCAGATTGAAGTTGTGGAATACATGTTTTGGTGATTAATATTATTTCTAAAACTTTCACCTCGCTTCTCTTAGGATCCATAATATAATATTTTTTAGGTTTTAAACTTCAGAAAGTGCACCTTTTTTTTTTTTTACATCCATTACCGTTTCCAGCATGTGGCTTAGGTCACTCTTTTATTCAAGCCATATATTTTCCACTGCTGGCTCGCTAATCCTGTTGTAGCTTCATATGCCTTATACTCTAACTTAAGGCTAGAACAAGCACAACATCCAGTCCCCAGCAGTTAACTCATCACTGTGAAAGGATACACCCATATTTCACTAATGTTACATTTTTCACGGGTATCAGACTCGGAACCCTTAGCTTGGTAGACAGACACGTCACCAACCAAGCTAAGGTGTTGGATCAGAGAATGCACATAAAATAAATAAATAGATAAAACAAATATTTTATACATTCGGTCTGTTGTTTCCTAGTATTGGTACAATTTGTTTGATGTTTTTTTTTCTTCTCCACATTCCAGGTTTTTAAAACTTTGTTTCATTTAAACTTTCAGCTTTTTTTACTGCCAAGAATTTATTTAGATTGGTAGTTTTTTTCCGTAAGTTGATTTAGTAATTGATGTAACTTTTTGTGCTTATTTTCAAATGCTGTAATTTTGACATGGAAACAAAGCTGTTTAATATTCCAAATGGTGCCGTAAAGACAAGTCCTGTTTGAAGTGCTATTAACTTTTTAATATGATGAGTAGAGATTTTAAATCTAATCCATCTTAAAATTAACTTACTCAATAAATTCCACAAAAACTATTCATTAAAGCCCAACAATAACAAATTTAAGTACCATAACTGTATTTTTGCCATTTTAATGAGGATAGGAGGGGGGCATTGCTTCAGTATACTGGAGCTCAAACAAAATGGTTTCTGGAGTATTTGGTACTGAATTTAATTGCAACCTTCCAATGTCCTCATGGAAATCTTTTGAGTGTGAAAGAAGTACTTTGAAGGTTTACTGAATATCATAGATGCCTCAAAGATCAAGGTGAGAACCAGTGGAAAAAAGACAATAAAATGGCGGAGAACTTAACAATTCTAGATACAGGTGAGAAAACAGTAAAAAAGATTGAAGATAGTAAAACAGAAGGTGGTGTGAGTTATTGATAGAAATGATCAAGTCAGCTAACCATTAGGAAGGCAATGGCTATACAGGATAGTGAGTGTCATAAAGAAGCACAAGATACCTAAAGACCGGACAAAAGGCATTATAGTTCCATTATATAAGAAGCTATGTGGGAACTACAGAGGAATTACACTGCCATGCCAATGTTTGAAGCTACATGAGAGAGAAAACTGGACATTAAGATTAGGAAAAGGACTGAAAAGAAAATAAGAGAATAAATAACAGCATCAGGTTTGAAGTGAAAGATCGACAGCAGATTTTATTTTTATTCTGAGACAAATGGTAGAAAAAAAATATGGAAATTTGGACACTGTGTGTGGATGATATTTTTGACATTTTTAGGGCATATGACAGTTTCCAGGAACATTGTTTGGAATAGTTTAAACCAATCCGGGATAGAGAAATGGCAAAGCAAAGGGTATGTATTTAGGGTGTAGAAACTATGTAATGATAACTGGCTAAAAATTGGGATGGCTTATCACGAAACAAGGTCTGAGACAGGTCACCATTACGCTTCAATTCTACTACATTATAGATTAGGTCCATGAAGATAACAACTAAGAACTATTGGTGATGGCATTTGCAGACGATATCATGTTTTGGGATGAGAATATGGAAGATTTTACTTTATTTTTTCTAATACTTAGTTTGTTTCGGTTACCAGCTTACTAAGCCTGTTGTAGCCTACACCCGAGTAGCAGAGCTGCCACTTATAGGTACTCGGGTGGATTTTCTTTAGGTGGCAACATTCCCTAACTGAGGTTACAGGTGCTGATGACGACTTAGCTCATCATCACCACTTATAGGTACTCGGGTGGATCTTCTTTAGGTGGCAACATTCCGTAACTGAGGCTACAGGTGCTGATGATGACTTAGCTCATCATCACCAACCCTCCCACTCTCAGCCCACCAAGCTCGGAGCCAACTGGCCAGACCCTGTTCCAAGCCTGTTGGCTAGTCTCTCAACCCTCACACTCCCAACTGGCCAGACCCTGTTCCAAGCCTGTTGGCTAGTCTCTCAACCCTCACACTCCCAACTGGACAGACCCTGTTCCAAGCTTGTTGGCTAGTCTCTCAACCCTCACACTCCCAACTGGCCAGACCCTGTTCCAAGCTTGTTGGCCAGTCTCCTGTCTCTCGTCTGCACCTGACCTGTTTTCCGCTGGGGTTCAACCCAACCTTCCTCAGGTTACTCAGGTCCCACCACTTGACGGTGAGATCGGGATTGAGTATGAGACACTAAACGGAACCCGTTAGGTAGGCACCTTGTATTGTGCGGTACTACCTCGTTAGAGGAAGATGGGGGCATTTTACTAAACTGACTTGGCCACAATCGATGAGGATAGTGGTGATGATGTGGAAGCTTTAAAAAATAAACTAGAGAAATGGAATAAAGTAATGAATTACTTTATATTGAAGATCAGCAAACATAAGAATGTTGTAATGAGGCAGACACAGAAAGGACATAATAAATTATCTAGAAGAATCAAATATTTAGGAAGTGAAATACAAAGGCAAAGAAAAGTTGATCATGAGATAACAAACATAACACAACAGGAAGGAAAATTCTACCAGACAGTTAGGAATCTGGAGTAAGTAATTACCTAAAAATTGTAAGACTACTATATTTAAGACTTACTTCCTCCCGATATTACTTTATGTAGCAGAAACTTGAACTATGTCGGCAAAATATGTGATCAGAGATGAAGTTTTTAAGGAGTATTGAGGGGGAAACGAGAAGAGATAGGATTAGAAATGAATACATAACAGAACACATATTTGGACAGCCAAAGATATATTGAGACGGCCAGGCTGGTTTGGCAATGTGATAAGGTTGGAAACGGTAAGAATTCCTGGGAACTGGAAATGAGTGGGGTTAGAATCACAGGGAAATCAAGATTATGATGGCTGGACCAGAGGAAGTAGGATGTGGCAAGAAGATAAATCTGAAACGAGAGGTGTAGACAAAAGGGAGGATGGGACGAGAGCTGATCTAATACGATGTTGAGTTTTTGGGTCATGTTATATACTTATTTTTTTTAATTACAGCTGCAGATAAAAATGTGGGTACATATATATATATATTTTAAGAAATAAAAATACCCTTGAAATGTCAATACATCTTTGTTTCTAATATATATTTTTGGTGTATTTAATTCCTTATGTTGTAGGCTAGTAATGAGTTTTTCCCCTATACAATTAAGTTGTTTATTTTTAGTTTTGAAGTTCTTTTTAATCACCAAATGCTATGTTTTGCTAGATAGTTTTTTAACCCATTCCCTGGCAGCTATACGTGTTGGCCTGACACCCATTTTTCTGCTAGTATACTCTTATCTGACAAAATTTTAATTATTTGCTCATTTATTACTTTATTCATGGTCATATTATAGCACTGAACTGGTAGCCCCATCTATTAGCTTCAATACGAAGTATTCAGACTGGCTAAAAGTACAGTGGTTAATTGATAGATAGCATTACAATAGCTTATTTCAATGAAACGTTGATTCACGTCCGCGTCAAGGAACGCTCATACAAACAAAAATGTTAAATGCCTGCGCTAGGGAAAAGGTTAAAAAAATATATATTTTTTTATCACTGCTTGTCTTCTATTGCACTGTGTAATATTGTTTGATGTTTTGATAAAAACTTTCCTTTTATAGTATGTAGTTTTATTGTTATTGTAAAGTTATTTTAGTAAAAGTATTTTGAAATCAAACATAGTAACAAACAGTATTTCCTTTTAGTGTAGTGATTTTTTTTCATTCTTAAAATAAAAACTTTCTTATATTAAACAAAACAATATTTTTATCCTTCAAAATATTGGTAATCTCTTATAATGAAACGTAAATTTCACCAGAAACATAATTTATTTTAATTTAATTTAAAATTTGTCTTGAGAAACTTAATTTTAGAACCATCAATTATCTTGTTGGGAGTAAGACATGACACACTGAAACGTGATAAATGAGCACTGAAGTGAGTCAACACACACAGCAGGTATGTACATGTGAGTGCTTGAACGCCAACAGATGGCGTGAGCACGCCGCGGCGGGTGACTGCCACGCCAGGTGGCTCTCTGCGCTCAAACAGTGCCATAGACCTGCAAGCAGCGCAGAGAGCCAAGGCGCGGGCCCAGTATGCTGCCTTGGCACGACAAAAGGTTGGATCGGGCGCCTCGCTGCGTAAGTTCCGAGACTTTCCTAGCTCATTTTTGCATGGTTTCCCTCGACATGGGTGTTAGCGTCTTGAAGCGAGGATTTAATAATCTAAACTATAGTTAAAAAGCCTCTAGGTTGATTCAACTACTAACACTCCTAAATCATGCTTTTTTTCAAGATATGTTATTCTAAGAGCACTATACTTTCTAAATGTCTGAAAACATTTTGTTTTAATTAGGAAAATTGACTATTTATCAAATATTTGAAATTATATCTAAATTAAACTACAGATCAGGCTATTTGATGGATGAATTCGAATTAAACTACAGCAAATTTTATCTTCTAAATGTATAACAAACTGTATTATCTTGTATTAACTCACAAAATATACAAAGTAAGTCCCTTACTTATGCCGTTAACCCGTTGCGAAAGCTTTCACCTCACTCGAAAGACTATCTAAGTCAAATAGTGCTTAAATACGATGTACTTTTGATGTGTGTTTTCATTTCAAAGGATATTAAACATGTTTGAAAGAAACAGGTTATGCTTATGCAAAGAAAACTTCAAGAAAATGAAACTTTATTCAAACAAAATTGAGACAATATCTTGAAAACTGAGCCAAGAATAAATCCAAATCATTCATGTTATTATTTTATTGAATAATTGAAAATAATGATTCATAATAACAATTATGGCTTTTCGTTACTCATTGCATTAACATTATTTAAGTGTAGAGTTGTGATGTGATGGTGCTAGTTTTCACTGGAATTTTCTTCTGAACCTGTGTAAATGCTCACATTTAATAGAAATCAACATTATGTTATACTTCTAGGAATAGGCGATTAGTCCAGGGATGAGGAATCTGCGGTCTTTTGAGGTGTTTGGTGTGGCCTTTTCGCATATTTAGTCAATTATGTTTCTTCATCGTTTATAAACTATTCTCAAATTGTGTGTATTTTAATTAATTAAAAGAAAAGTTTAAAAAAAGCATTCTTATCTATTTATTTATATATATGGTTGGTACAATATCTATTTTGACAAAATTTACTGTAGGCCCCTACATGAAATGTGCAACCTTATGAGGAATTCGTGAAGTGACATTCAGCCTTCTCAAGCCAAAAGGTTCCTCACCCTATATTTGGCCTGTTCCTCACCCCAGATTTAGCCTGTTCCTCACCCTATATTTAGCCTGTTCCTCACCCTAGATTTAGCCTGTTCCTCGCCCTAGATTTAGCCTGTTCCTCACCCCAGATTTAGCCTGTTCCTCGCCCTAGATTTAGCCTGTTCCTCGCCCTTGATTTAGCCTGTTCCTCGCCCTATATTTAGCCTGTTCCTCACCCTTGATTTAGCCTGTTCCTCGCCCTATATTTAGCCTGTTCCTCGCCCTTGATTTAGCCTGTTCAGTCTTCAGGAGTCTTATTCTTCCAGCGCCTTCTTAGTCTCACTACTTACCGAGGATTAACAGCCTTCTAGTTCTATGTAATAGTAATGCTAGCATGTGTTTAGAAGACAGAGTGCAGTCTTTGGCTTACTCTTGTGTCTATATGGTCTAATAATATACAGGTAATGTGGATACATTTTATCATTTTTTTAAAATATGAACTTAAAAGGTTTGTAAAGGTCTTTGTTTTGAAATCACAAGTTGTAACTAGCGGCTTTAAACATATTGGGAGGAGGATTCACTCAGATAATATTTACAATTAAGTGTATTTATTTGAAATCAATCCTACTGCGTGAATGTATAAACAAACAATGATCATCAATTCGATCGTCGAAGGGTTGTATAAGCTCTATAAATAAAAAAATACTATTTAAATAGGAGGGGGGTGGGGTGTGTGACAAAAAATAAACTAGCATGATGTAGTTTATGGACAGCCCCCTAAGCCTATTTTTATTTAAATTCACAAAACATTTCTCTTTTATTTAGCCTGTTCCTCGCCCTTGATTTAGCCTGTTCAGTCTTCAGGAGTCTTATTCTTCCAGCGCCTTCTTAGTCTCACTACTTACCGAGGATTAACAGCCTTCTAGTTCTATGTAATAGTAATGCTAGCATGTGTTTAGAAGACAGAGTGCAGTCTTTGGCTTACTCTTGTGTCTATATGGTCTAATAATATACAGGTAATGTGGATACATTTTATCATTTTTTTAAAATATGAACTTAAAAGGTTTGTAAAGGTCTTTGTTTTGAAATCACAAGTTGTAACTAGCGGCTTTAAACATATTGGGAGGAGGATTCACTCAGATAATATTTACAATTAAGTGTATTTATTTGAAATCAATCCTACTGCGTGAATGTATAAACAAACAATGATCATCAATTCGATCGTCGAAGGGTTGTATAAGCTCTATAAATAAAAAAATACTATTTAAATAGGAGGGGGGTGGGGTGTGTGACAAAAAATAAACTAGCATGATGTAGTTTATGGACAGCCCCCTAAGCCTATTTTTATTTAAATTCACAAAACATTTCTCTTTTTTTTTAATAACTTTATTAGGTTTGAGCTATTAAGAGAAATAAATTAGTAAAAATAGCATTCACTAATCTTAGCTTCTTTAAGAATTAAAAGGTAAATATCTGGCAGAAGTTTTCATATCATTACTTCAAGCCATTAATTTTGATTAAAATGTATTATCTTTTATTTTGCCTTTTACTTTTCCAAGATAACAAAAGTGAAAAATAACAAAGTTCTCAAATAAACCCTCTCGACATCGACCCACATTGCTGATTACATGGTCTTAACTCTCTACTCTCGTACTAGATTGGTGACAGTGATACCAGGGTTTGAACCTCGAGGGGGTTCCTAAATGGCTTATCAATCGCCTTCCACATATACATTTCCACTAAAGTTCAAACTTCTTACTTCTAATTTTTTTTTAATACCAAGTTTTACTACCCGTTTGGGTTGTATGCATATGTGCTAATTACATTAATGGGCTATGGATGAGGAAGGTTAAATTTAGATTAAATGTATCCACATTTGTGTCAAAAGAGAGCGAGAAACCATGTAGGGAAAACCACCCCAGTACACTTGACCGGCATCAAACCACGATCTCTCCATCATCAGCAATCAAGTCTATTGCGAGAGTGACACTTTAGACCATGTGGCCACTGAAGTGGGCCTAACGCTAATTCATTTGCGTAATTAATGTATGTGAATAACCTAACTAGGTACTAAGATGCTAGGGTGGAAAAACAACTTGTGGGAACAAATTTTGTTGGCCGTATGATCTAACGCCCTTCTCTCGCAGTAGACTAGACTGCCGATGATGGGGAGATCAAGGTCTGAATCTTGTACCGGTGTACTGAGGGTGGTCTTTCCTTAATGGTTTTCCACTCTCTCTCTCTTCTCCCCCTTCCCCCCTCTCTCTCCATGCAAATGTGGATATTCTTCCTCTTAATATAACCTTCCTAATCTCTAAAACCATTAGCGTAATTAATACCGGAGTGTATAACTTGAAAGGGTAGTAAGACACAGTGCTAGGAATGTTGGTAGCTCCACACTGTGAACCAATCACTGTCGCCTGTGTTGCATTGTAGTCTGTTGTGTTGTTGACGGCCTTCTTTTTTTCTGTTGGACTTGTACCTCCTGACGTGTCGTCCCTCCTCCCTTCCCCTATCCTAAGACCTCGACTACTGCCAGGTATGTCTCCTTGTGTTGTAAGGTTGTCTCATTGTGTTGTTTATTTGTTTGGCTCTCTGCACGCTGACCTTAGGAGACGAATATAACTCTGGTGAGTGGCTTATTTGCTTGGACTAATATACTTGGATTAAACAGTGGTAACACCGCTCCCTAACACTCTATTTATTGAGTTAATTTTTTCAATTTGATTATGTATCAAATAAATACAATAATGTTATTTATAAATAATTATAATAATTTTTTTAACTTTTTAATTTTAAAAAAAAGGTTCATTTAAAAAAGTTGACTTTATTAATTGTTTGAGTCAAAAACTTTTGGATCCTAACCCAAATATTCGATCAAATAGTTTTGTATTTATTTGGTACAAAATATTTCCCAGAGCTTGGGATTTGATTTGTGGCCGATTGGAGTTGATTAGCATTTGATTTAAAATATATAATCTTAGATTCATGTAAACTTACTATTAAAAGTGAAAGTATCAGCCACTCATTAATTTGGCACATAAAATTATGTTTCAATTAAATCATTAAATAATATCATTTAAACTAGTCAGTGATAAAATAAATGTCCATACATTTTTGTTTGTGATTATTTTTTTATTCCAACTCTATATAATTTTGGTAAAATATGGATTAGCCATTTTATTTTTATACCATTTTAAACATTCTAACTATCATATTATATTGACCTTAAGAGGCCGTCTCACCAGAAAGATAATGGAAATACAGCTCAAACTTGTAGATGCCACTCTCTAGTGTGGTAACTTGAAAGTACTTGTATTTCTTTAGAAAACAGTGAAACTGAGATGAATTAAACCATTTTACCATATTTTAAATCAAACAAAAATCAAATGTAGTTATGTATAAGTAAAAAGAAAGATATTTTACTAATGTCAAGTGAAGAATGCACAAACTTTAATGCAATTTCTAGTTCAAACATAATCTTCTTTTTAATATTCCATTTAATTGACTGTGATTGTCAAGCTGAATAATTCAATATTTTTTTTATTCTAAACATAAAATTTAAAATGATCTTTCAACAAATATTTTAAACATAAAAATATTTGTTGAAAGATAATTTTAAATTTTTTAACAAGTTATATACAATTTGTTTATCTCTTTAACTATTTTTTTTTATTTATTTTTAAAATCTAGCTCGTCCACGTAAAAACGAGGTGGCAGGCGGGATGACCGTAAGTGCTATCACTTCTCCTGAGAGAGTTGGTCGTACCAGGAGTCGAGTGGCCGGGGTATCCCAGTCGCAGCGTGAGTTGTTTAATGGTTACACACAGAATAACTACAAAATGTCAAGTTAGGACTAGTGAGCACTGAAAACTATGTAAAATAACAAAATTGAAAGGAAATAGCATATATCTTAAAATAAACAAGTAATTTCTTTCTAAATATGTCACTCTTCTCTTCACTAATCTTGTCCAAACTATGTATGTATGTTATGTATGTATGAAAAAAAGTGTGATTAGTATGTTATATATTATTAAATGAATATGAGAGAATTGTAGGAAATGAGGCACAGGAGTAAAGAACTCTAAAAACTAAAATCTTGAATATTTAGCTGCTGCATAGTATTGCCTCGAATATAGTACCATCTTGCACATAATATGAGCATAAAATTGTGAAGGTGCTCTACATGAACACTAAAGGATAAATGGGCGGAGCATAGAATGTGAGTACAGTTTTCAGAACAAAATTTTTAGGAGAAAAACATTGCACTATATTCGGGCCAATACATTATTCTCAGGAAGACTGAAAAACCGAGGAAGATCCTTGTTGTAGTGAAATTTGAAAGTCTTATTATTTCTTATCTGTGTTTCATTTTCTTCAAACATGTCATATTATCAAATAATTTAAATTTCGTACACATTTCTTTTATTATATTTGGAAGAAGATATAGGAAAGGTGGATAGAAACATATAAAAGGGGGACAAACACAATATGACCTTTACAATGAAAAGAACAACACAGTTCACACTTTACACTGCTGCCAATGGACAAAGAGGTAATGGTTGCCTCTTAAAGAAAATTGATCGTCACCACCCAATCCCCGCAACTAGGTTTCATTGTATCGTAATTCATCAGGGAGGAGTGTGAAACGCGCAACACAACTTCCTAAAAGAGAGAACCAAAAAAACAAAAGGGGAGAAAAAGGAAAATGGTAAAGAATGATAGAACACATAGATAGGAACATATAAAAGGTATAAAATAAAGGACAAACATAGGAAAAGGACATTGGATGTGAATATATAATGATATAACTCTATAAGGAATTATATTTGGATATTTCCTCATAAAGCGAAAAGAGGTTTTCCTTATAGAGTCCTTTTCCTGTGTTTGTCCTTTATGTTATACCTTTGATATGTTCCTATCTATGTGTTCTATCATTCTTTACCATTTTCCTTTTTCTCCCCTTTTGTTTTTTTGGTTTTCTCTTTTAGGAAGTTGCCTTGCGCGTTTCACACCCCTCCCTGATGATTTACGATAGAATGAAACCTGGGTCGGGGGATTGGGCGGTGACGATCAATTTTCTTTAAG
Organism: Timema californicum; assembly: GCA_902141385.1. Taxonomy (NCBI): domain Eukaryota; kingdom Metazoa; phylum Arthropoda; class Insecta; order Phasmatodea; family Timematidae; genus Timema; species Timema californicum. The sequence continues at coordinate 44,110 of CABFOW010002685.1, read as the reverse complement.
AGGCAACCATTATACCTCCTTGTCCATTGGCAGCAGTGTAAAGTGTGAACTGTGTTCTTCTTTTCATTGTAAAGGCCATATTGTGTTTGTCTCCCTTTTATATGTTTCTATCCACCTTTCCTATACCTTCTTCCAAATATAATACAATTTCCTCATAAAGCGAAAAGAGGTTTTCCTTATAGAGTACACATTTCTTTGTCATAATTAGAAACTTGTGTATTTACACACAGAATCGTAATGTATTAGCAAAAACAAAAATTAGATAGTAGAAAAAAAACTTAGTACAGCTTTGTGTGAATTATGCGAGATTACCTTAACACACTTGTCATGTTAAGTAAATGCTCAGTTGCTGGTACTGTACTGAATTGAAACTGTAAAAAACTAATAATGTTATCAATGAAACACAACACAATTCTAAATACTGTTTTGTTTAAATACTAGAACTTTCATTTTACAGCGGTTTAAGGGTTAAAATATTGAGTATCAAAAGTTGTGACATCAAGTTCTATTCTTGGTTATTTTGATACCTTTAAGAATCAAAGTATCGAGGAATCAAACTATTTATATAATTATGTACTCAATGTATGTGTGCATGTGTGTGTATATGTATTTTATCACTGCGTCCTACTACCTGTTCAGGTTATACGCATATATGATTATAGCTCTAATTGAGTAGGTTTGAGGAAAGAAGCATTTTAGAGGTAATCTACCAAATTTTGCCTGGAAAGAGCTCAGGAAACTATTTAGGAGAAACCACCCTCAGTAAATTTGACTGGGATTTGAACCTGTATCTCCCCACCATTAGCAGGCCAGTCTAACACAAGAGTGATTCTTTAGACCATTTGGCCACTGAAATGGGTGAATCAAATTTTACAACCTTACATAAATTATTTGTAAGTGGGCTGTAAAGTAACCACTAAAATATAAACATCTTAATTTATTTGGTCAAGTGAAAGGATATAGAAACACGAGTCATTTGTTTTGCAGCGACTAGTCGATCTGGCTCCCCCTCTTCGCGCCTCAGCTATGCCACGTACGCTAGCCGAGAACTCGGGAGAGGCGATAGCCCCCACGGGGTGCTTCATCCCCGCAGGCTGTCATCGGGTATCCCCCGCTCTACCGGTACCAGCAGAGAGGCCAGTAGGGAGCCCAGCCCCAACAGGTTCACTGGGATTCACGACCGCTCGTTTGGGTCCAAGCTCAGGTGAATGGAAATTTGAAACTGCGGAAACAATTACAGCTTGAACCTTTTTAGTCTAGTATGTTTTTAGTCCGCCGCCATTAGTTTGTGGGGTGGCCACCAGGATGGTGCTATTAGCAGTACAAAGGCATCAAAGTTGTTTACATCTGCAGTCAAGTTTTGTGACTATACATTGTTTTGGTTTGTATTCCGTCTGTATTTAAACTCTTAATTATGTCTTCTAAGAAACCAATAGCTGTGAAAGGTGGTTGTATTCTATCTTGTATGACAGCAATAAGCATGTAGAGTGAAATGGCAGGTCTAGGGGAAGAGAGGGTTACTAGGAATTGAATTCGGTGACCTGGTAATTTCTGTGATCTGATATGTGTCAGGTCCCAAGGGTGCTGGATTGAAAGAGTTTCAACATGTACTATAACATAAAGATATTACCATTTTGTAAGCCAGAAAGTAAAAAATATATAATTAGGTGCTCTTTTTTATCTGTGATTCTCTTAAAAACATGAATGGTGCTTTTTAAACCATAGTTTTTAAGGATTGAGGCCCCTCAACCCTCAAATCCTTGAGTTCTTAAAATTCTTTAGGATATCAAAGATTTCCGGTTTTGAGAAAATATAATATTTGAGACTCAAATCCTTGAAAATAAGATTTTTTTTATTTCCAATTTTTTAAATGAAATTTCTTTTAGAGCTTTAATACTGCTTATTGAGGGTTCAAAAGCAATTAAATTATAGAATGAGCTTAGCCTCAGCCCAGTAATTTAACACTTGAATTTATGAATACTATAATGAAAACATATTAGCAACAACAACAAAAAGTTTGCATTTAGTTCTATAAGGATTTCAATATTATACTATATTTCAATTTCCTTTAATTTTTATCATTTTTTCCACGATTCGAATTTGGGATATGAAGGTAGAGTGGGAATTGGGATTCATAAAATAGTGGTTTTGACCCAAATATAGTTATAATAGCTGTATGTAGATTTATGTGGATATGTACAAGTGTGTTTGTCAACAAGGATGATGATAGCATGGTAATGTGTTACTCCAGGAACCGCCCAATGCACAGCAGCACCCCAGAGAGGCCCCCTCAGCCTTCGAGGCCAGTCATGGCACAGAAGATCTTGCAGCAGAGCAGGGAGGCAGAGTCCGCACTCGCAGATGCACTGGTATGTTATCAGAACACAGGTTTTAAAACCATAACCCTCAATTTCTCAAAATAAACTGTAAAGGTTGATAAATTACAAAATTTTAATAAAATATTTCCACCTTAACTTGGAGATCATGTTAGTGTAGAGCAGCATTTCCCAATTAAGTGTAGTTTGTGCCTCTCAGACGAAAAGAATGATAATATTTTACTTTTAATTAAATACTAATTATTATAGTATCTGATCCATCACTATACATTTCAATAAGAAGAGAGTAAAATATATATTCATTGTTCAGGTGAAATGACAAGTGTTTTTTTTTCCTAGACGGGATATTTTACTCTTTGCTTATTGAAATGTATAGTGATGGTTTTTGTATATTTTTTTTTGTACTAATAATAATAAACAAAGAATCAGATACTATAATAATTTGTATTTAAAAACAGGGTGACCTGGTGGTCTAGGGGTAAGGTGTCAGACTTCTATGCTGGCGGCCGGGGTTCAATCCTAGGTCCTGGCAAAGATTTATCTGATTACCAAACCCTTCCTTCACCTCTGACAAGACATCTTGTGAATGTGGGGAATGCCAGGCCTCCACCGTGGTTCNCCGGGGTTCAATCCTCGGTCCCGGCACAGATTTATCTGATTACCAAACCCTTCCTTCACCTCTGACAAGACATCTTGTGAATGTGGGGAATGCCAGGCCTCCACCGTGGTTCGGATTCCACCTTAAACTGTAGGTCCTCCATTTCATCTCACAATCACCCTACCGTTACACATTAGCGTAAGTGCGTGCGTATAACCCGAACGGGTAGTAAGACGCGGTGCTAATAATAATAATAATTTAAAAACAAAAAAATACAAAAACCATCACTATACATTTCAATAAGCAGCGAGTAAAATATATATTACTCTCTGTTTATTGAAATGTATAGTGATGGTTTTTGTATTTTTTCCTACTAATAATATTATATATATTTTCAGAATTCTTGTTATACCCAGCTTAATTGTTGACAATTGTATTTGCAAGTGTGAAGCATTATCAAGTCAGTTTCGATACTTAGTTTTGGTTCCAGAGTATAGCAACAGCAAGAATCCAGTTTCACACAAGTGCATGCCTCACGAAGCAGTTTAGCTAACAAGCTGTGCAGTAAATGCGGCTAACCCAAATTTCTTTTGTCCGCCAAATATAAATGTACCGACAGTATTTTTAACTTTGAATGTATAAAATATCTTTATATTTTCACAAAAACCCTAAGTTTAGTTCACGGAACCCCACTTGGAAAATTTTGGTGTAGATGGGTAATATTTATACAATATACTTACACTAGATTTTTAAATATTCTATAAGATATGTGTACGTATTGCATGTTGTCAGATAGAAGAGTGTGAAGTTCACTTTTATCAATTAAAAGCAAACCCAAATCAGATATATGAAATATTCTCAAGACCAAATCAAAGCTCAAAATATATTTCACTAATTGTTTAATGCTTGAAAAAATATATTGTGCAATCTTATAAAACTTTATGCGCTAGCATGACATATAAAATGTTATATTAGACACTTGTTTGAAATTTTTCATTCTTATCTTTTTACATCCATTACTGTTTCCAGCCTGTAGCCTGAGCCAATTTTCCGACTTGTTCAGTTTTTTATTCAATCCATATATTTTCCACTGCCGGCTTGTTAGGCCTGTCTTAGCTTCATATGCCTTATAATCTAACTTAAGACTAGTACAAGAACAACATCCAATCCTAGACCATTAATTCGTCACTGTAAAACGAGAAACCCACATTTCTCCAATGATACATTTTTCGGCCATGCTGGAAATTAAACCTGGGACCCTTAGCTTAGTAGACAAGCATGCTACCGGCTGGGCTGAAGTGTTGGACTATATATATTAATACTTCTTTCAAAATTTGTCTAATGTGGTATTAACTTTGACATTTTTCAGAATTTTGACACGATGGACAGTGGGGATTTCTCCCGGTTGCCCAACAGCGGCAGAAAGACCTCGTACAGACCTTTTGATGACCATTCGGATGACAGTGAGACATCCAGCGTGTGCTCGGAGCGTTCGTTTGACTCATATAGGAGGCCTTCTGATGTGAGTAGCACCAGTTTCCAACCTACATGGGAGGAGCTTCATTCAGCGGGGCTGTTATTAATTTGGTGGAGGAATCCTTGGAGCAGAGGAGATTATGTGCTAGTGCGTGGGAGGGCGTGTTTATCAAATTCATTTTAAAAGGTCATTTTCAGGAGTGATAAGAAACAGTTACCATTTTCTGTGTTCTTGTGGTCTAGGCGTCATTCTCGCGGTAGACTAGTCCACCAATGACGGGGAGATCTTGGTTCGAATCCCGATTGGGCGTACCGAGGGTAGTGTTTCCTAAATGGTTTTCCACTCTCCTTCCTCACAAATGCAGTTACACTTCATCTAAATTCAACCTTACTCATCCTTATACTTTCAAAGAGTAATTAGAATGTTATTATTTAAATGCAAGACAGAACAAGGAAGAATGGTAAATAGGAACCATTTTATTAAATAAACAAATTACAGCTTTCTAAAAGAAAACACATTGAAAGTTGGATAGAAGGGAAAGGTCTATAAAATCTAGGTTCAAAAGATCACTTTTAAAATACTTCACAACATGGTAATTTTAGGGGTAAAAAAAAGTCCTGAAAACTATTATGGTATTTGTTTTAAAATGTGTTCTTTTGGATCTACAATTTTCTTGTAAATATTAAGTTTTGTACTTTTCCTTTCTCTAAATAATAATATTGGATCCATCCTTTGGTGTACATTTTATATTTATATTCATTAAAAAGGCAAAAGTGTTTCCAAATTAAAAACGTTCAGATTTCCACCTTTATAGTTTTGTTTAGTGTTTACTGTTTACTAGGTGTCTGCAAGTGCACCAAAATTTGAGTTAGTCAAGTTTTAGAGAATTTTAAGTACAAACTTCATTGCCAACATTTCCTTTTACATCCTCTCTTTTTCCATCCTCATTACATGCCCATACCATTTCAGTTTTGCTTCCTCTATCTCATGTACTTCCTGTACCCCTACTCTTTTTCGGATAACTTCATTTCTAATCTTGTATTTCACCGTGACAGCTAACATGCTCCTCACATATTTCATTCCTATGACTTCCACTTTCCTAGTATCTTATATTCACTGTTCATATATCTGCTGCGTAATACAGGGCTGCCACTGACAGGGTTGCCACGCACCTGGAAAACAGGGAAAACCGGGAAAAGACAGGGAATTTGTTTGTGTCTGGAAAACACAGGGAATTTCACCAAAAAGCTAGAATTTACTGGAATTTGTTAGTGAAATTGGGCAATACAGTGCTTGCAAGCTTAAACTAGTAGGAATAATAGACTAAAATTTGTAACTGGAGAATTGAGCAGTCTGATTGGAACACATCTCATATTATGACTGCTTATCGGCACCTCATCAGCTTGAGATAAGTCCTGGGTGCAACTGAGACGACTCGTTTTAGTTCGGCAAATGCCGCGTCTTTTCGGCTTCCTCCACTCACCTCCGCTAATAAAGTTTACTCCTTAGTACATAAGCAATAATTAAGATTGGTTAACATGTTTTCTAAACAAAGTAATACATTCTTATA
>CABFOW010002685.1:13311-37982 GCA_902141385.1 Timema californicum | reverse complement strand
TTTTTTTTCATTCCATTTAGGGTAGACAGAAAATATAACCAATTTTTCCTTCTAGAAATTTTTTCATTAATTTCTCATCCTTTTTCCAAATAATTCCTCATCCTTTTTCCAAATAATTCTTAAATATGTGTTTCTCTTGCACAATAAAACATGATTCCAATGACAACTACCACTCTTCATTTTAAAATTTTCTTTAAAACAAAACTAAATGCCTCTATAATTATATTTATAATATCTATTAGGTGTCTGGAAAAATTAAAATTTCTTCTGGAAAACCTGGAAAACACAGGGAGTTTGGTAATAAGAAAATAGTGGCAACCCTGCACTGATATCCTCGATTTTATATCCTTGATTTTCCCTGACAAAAATATAAAACATCCCTAACCTTTCCACAAGCTGCTGGTATAATAGTATGTGGTGTGTCAATTTAAGATAATAACTACAAATACTGAAAATGGCCTCCTCCTTCCCATGATAGGAATGCGCAGTGTTATTAGACATTTGCTGCCAATACAGTGTGATTAGGCAAACCATATTCCAGGCATTCCTATTCTATAGACATACCATCACACACCTTTTGCCTAATCTTTTTATTAATTTGTACTATAAAATAATCAGTGATAATAGTACTATAGTATCCATGGTGTTTATCTTAGTTTACTATTAAGAACACATTTAATGCACATTTAGTAAATCAATGGAAACAAGTTAAGAGATATAACAGATACGCAAATAAGTGGAAATAATTATTTACAAACAAAAAATTAAGAAACTGGAATACCAAGCATGCCAATGAATCTTGCCAAGTTTTAATTTCCCTTGAATCTTATAGCCAGGTAAGAAACAGGCTAGTGTCGCCAATCTCTGTTCAGAATTATCTTGGAAAAGACATAATTTAGCAGTGTTTTCTAATACAGTTTGCCTTAACCATATCCAAATCAGTTTTTAAAATTAAAACATTACCGTACATTGTATACCATCTTACCTCAAAATAATGGATTTCTGATCAAAGACACTGTGAAGAAAATAATCTGAAATTTAATTGACTAAACTAAAAAACCTTACCTGCCTTTCCATGAAAAATTTTCATTTCCCTGACTTTCCAGGTCAGTGGCAACCCTGTAATGCGACTCGAAGTACAAAGTATGCCATGTACAACACTTTGTAGTAGTCAGGTTTTTAAATTGTATTTCTGTTTCATTTTCTAACATTTCTTCACATTTATTTAATGGCACACTAAAACTTTGATTCTTATTTGATTTTGACTGAATATATTTTTTAAACTATTTATAACTATGTCAAGCAGTGTGTGACAACTTTATTTAGTTAAAAACATAGGGGGAGGGTTGGTTACCTTTCCACAACAACGATTTGCTATTTTAGATTTAGATTAAATCGCTGGTTTTTATAGTTATAATAAAAAAAAGAATAATAAATATTTCAGAACATTCTACCTCTATTTTAATTGTTACATACCATTGCATTGATTTATCTATAATATAAAGTTAAGCAATTTTAATTTGAATTAAAGGACCTCCCACGTTTAAGGACATAAATTCCAATGCTCCAAATTTGTTTAGCTTGGCCTTTATTTTTTCTAATTTTTAAAACTATTTTTACTTAATGTATTTGATGTTTTTTTTTGTTTGTACTGTATTACTTGTTAAATTGTTTTTTGTTTTGTTTTTACCCAAATTGTTATTAGTTTTCTAGGTTTGTATGCTCCTCGTAAAAAAAGGGGGCTTGGCTATGTGACTGTGCTTTCCCCCTTATTACTTGATTGCTTGCTGACCCCTCTTGTTAATTTTACCGTGTTGGCTAGACTTGAGGCGACCTTATATTGTCAACTATATCGAGGATGATATAAATTCCATCCCCCGAGCAAGACAATCTTTATGGTCTCTCTTAAGCCCTTAGGAATACAAAATTTTCAATTTTGAATCTGAATGGATTATATTATAAATTAAATTGGTTTAACCTTGTGTGAACCATCAAAATTTTGAATCCGAATTTTCAAATCTTAATGTCGTAAAGATTTTAATTTGATCCGAAATTTCAAATCTAAATAAATCCTAGATTTGAATTCAATGGACTTAGCTCAGAATTAGAATATATATCATTTTTAGTTGTTTAAACAACTAACCCTTCCTCCAAATACACATATATATAATTCATTTTAAAAATTGTTATTTCATAATTTTACTCAAGATACTTTTTTGAGATTATTAGGAATCTCAAATCTCTTATCTCTTGAATACCATAGGATTGAAGTGATTCTTGGAATCATGGATTTAAACATCTCATATAGATAGATAGATTATAATCTTTTGGAATTTTCATACTGGCCTCATAAGGTTTTGTCTCAAATCAGTCAAACTCGGACCTACCTTTTATCTATTAATGTTGGTCTTTTTTTTCTGTTGGTGTTTTTGTTTTGTTTTTTTATTGTTTTGTTTGTGTATGTTATCTCTCTTCCCCCCAACCCTGACTCTGAATGTCTATACTAACACCTACAACCTGAAGCAGTCTTTTTCTTGGAGCGGTTCACAGCAGCGCCTCTACAGGGACCTTTTGGAACCAACTACCAAGGTAATGCCAGCGAAACTCATTTCTTCTACAGATTACTTCCCAAAATAATTACTCTTCTTAACTAGTCAAGTCTAGTTAATCTTGTACGAATCCAGACATTTTTAATTTAAATTATTTGAAAAATGACATCCTACATGGGAATCGAATCTTGGACTTTTGGCTTAGCACACAAAGCTCTGCCACTGTGCTATTCAGTGTTTGTCCCTTCCCTTGCTCAGGGTCATTATTCACTCATAGTTTAAATCTGAGCTTGTGACGGAGGTGGTCCCCTCGATGCAGACAGTGCCGTGATTGCAATGATTTGCAACTTGTGTGATGATATTATAGACATTTTTATTTTAAATTAAAAAAGAGTTTTTGGCCTAATGACTTGAATAATTTTTTAAAGGATGTATTTAATGTTGTGCAAAATCTAATTTTTCAATTCAAAGCAAAGGAAAATGAAATTATAAGAAAAATTTTCAAAGCTGAATCAAAGTTCAAATCATCATCATCATTATGCACAGTTTCCTGCTATTGGCAAGGTTTGTCCTCTAACATAAACCTCTCCATTTACTCCTGCCCTCCCACCCCCTTTCTTCCTCTCCGCCGGCCTATCCACCTGTCCCTGGGTCTTCCTCTTGAGCTCCCGCTCGCCACCTCCATTTCGAGCATCCGCCTTGGAAATCTCTCCTCTTTGCATGTTCATACCACCCCAATCTGGCCTGGATCCAATCCTGCAGGAGTTCCTCCTTCACTGTCTCTCTCTCACCCTATCCGTCCTTGTCCCTCCTAACCTGTATTCTTATCTTACCCCTTTCCTTCATCCCCAGGTTTCTGGTGCTTACTGCAATATTGGGACTTAGTACGCCCTGTACATCTCTCCTTTGCTTGTCTCAACTACAGACCAGACTTCTGATGCTTTTGCCTCCCTATCTCTCTAATTTCTCTTTTATTTCCTCTTTTCTCAAAGTATTCACATATTCATGGTAAAAAAAATTATATCATGCCAAAGTTAGTTATATAACTTTTGAGCATTAAATATAACAACAGATTTTCTTCTAGCCTGATAAAGAAAGTTATTATTTGGGATTTGAAACCTTGTATCCTTAAGGATATTTGATTTGAGGATTGAAAAAAAATTATTTATGAATTAAATTAATATGGATATTATGATTAGTGGTGGGTAATAATTATAGGACAAACTTAATAACCAGACCCCAAAACTATTTACCATTCAATATAAACAAAATAAGAATTGAGGAGGGAAAATATAGTATCAATTTGGGAAGGTTAAACATTTTTGCGTATTTTCTAAGATTCTTTTCACAAGGACATTAATCTTTAATGTAGATCACAGCACCAAATGACAAAACATCAGACCCTAGATTTGTATTTAGATTTCAATATTTTTTATTGACAAAACTATTTAATTGTCCAAGTTGGGATTCAACTCTACTCAATATTTGAATCAAAGGTTTTTGAAACTTTGCACACCCCCAGAATGTATTTCTTTAAATTGATTTTGAATTGAAGGGTGTGTATTATTAAACCACAAAAAAAAGTTCTAATTTAGCAATCATTTGACTCATTGTTTCCATATCAATTAACAATAATAATAATAATAATATTTAGCACCACGACTACCCGTTCAGGTTATACGCTTTAAGTACTAATTACTCTAATAGATTAGGAATTGGGAAGGTTAAATTAGAGGAAATGAACCCGCATTTGCGTGGAGGGAGAGTGGAAAACCATTTAGGAACCCCCCTCCTTCCCCCCCAGTTCACCCGACTGAGATTCGAACCTCGATCTCCCTGTCCTCAGCAGTCAAGCAGCTCAACACGACAAGCGCGTTAGCCAACTACGCCACCGAGGCGGGTATCAATTAACAGATTTGAGACAAATATTATGTAAACTTACCTTTCATCCAATAAGAATAACTTGACCACTAAACTTTTTGCTTTTAGGACATTTCTGATATAATTGCCAACTGTGCGAGTACACACTGGTCGGATCGCAAGGAGGGGTTGGTAGGCCTTCAAAACTATTTCACCCACGGCAACGTACTAAGCGGGTCTGAACTCAAGAAGATCACAGAGATATTCACCAAAATGTTCAACGACTCTCATACGAAGGTCAGTCTAACACTCCTTTTTCTCTTTAAAAAAAATATCCTTTCACTTTTTGTAACCATGATGTAATTTATTATTATTATTATTATTATACTGTTTGTTTGTTTGTTTGTTTATATGGTTTTATTAATAAACAGTAAACATAAACATGAAAACATGAATAAAACATGGGAAACATTAACATTAACACCAGCCCCGAAGGGCTCTCGAAAACGGACACGACATAGGGATACGAACAATCACAACATGAAAGGATTTGGCTCTTTTTGTTTTATGAGGTATTGTATTATATTTGGAAGAAGGCACAGGAAAAGTGGATAAAAACATATAAAAGGAATGAACACAATATAGGTTTTACAATGAAAAGAACAACACAGTTCACACTTTAGATTGCTGCCATTGAACAAAGAGGTATTGTTATTATTAAACATTGTTATAGCCAGCAAAATATAGAAATATAAATTAGAACACTGGAAGACTCACCTGAAGAATGACTGTTGCTCCATTAAATGTCAAGTTATGTCTTTGTAAGCCAGTTTTCTTGAGGCTCTATTTTCCCCATTATTAATATTTATCACCTAACTCAACCTTCCATACTAATGAACCATTAACAATAATTAGGACAAGGAATACATTATCACTACAACCAAACTAATAACAGTACTTAACAAACAAGTTGTTTCTTGAAGAATCATAAGCCAACTGCCAGTAATGATAAAAAGAGGGGGGGAGTGAACCCTCCTGTCCAATCAGGTGAGAGGGGGGGAACCCACCTGTCCAATCAGGAGAGAGGAAGGCCTCTCATTGGAGAGGTAGTAGAAAAAAGAGTGGCATTTCAAAATTTAAAGCAACACAGTATCCAACAAAGTACATTTTTTGGACTCCAATAAAAACAAAAATAATAATTAATAATCTACAACCCAAACTAAACTATCATCATCATCATCATCATCATTATTTTAAAATACTTTTGATTTACCACTCTTTATAATTAAGGAAGTTGATAAAACCAAAGAAAAAGGAAAAATAAACTAATAAGAGTAAATTTGATGAAGAAAGCCCAAGGCCAAATTTACTCTTATTAGTTGATTTTTCATTTTCCTTTAATTTTATCAATTTCCTTTATTGTAAAATATTACTACTCTTTAGTTTTTTAGTTATTATTTTATCACTTAGCATTAATAACTATGTCCTACTTTTTTGTAATTATTCATCTGTAGGCTATACCAATATTATTATTTAGCTGATTGTTTATCTTATTTTCTCAATTAACTAAATATTTGTAAGTTACTTTTTTACTTTTCAGGACTGTTGTTGTTTTGTTTCTTTGTTGTTACTAATAATCAGGGTTAAATACTGTTGAAATAGGACCTTCATATACTTTGAGATTAAAGATTTAAAAAAAAAAATAGATTAAAAATTATAATTTTTTTAATGGGAGTTTTTTTAGGGAATGTATAATGTTTACTTGTGGCTTAGTCCAATATTAATACTGAAAAAAAACTTTTAAAATCCAGACCCCAAACCATTAATTTATCACCTAAATGAATGTCTACTGTTATAAAAGATGTATTATAATTAATAAAATATATTAATACTTAACTACTATCTATATTTTCTATGTCAACTTTAGAATTAATACTGTTAAGTATTGTTTACTGTGTTTCTTAAGATACAAATTTGGGTTTCAGGATTCATAATTAAAACGAAGACTCGTATTTGTAAATTAGAGGATTCGACCAAAGTCTCTTTAATAGCATTAGGTACTCCGTTAACAAAATAAAATAATTCAAACATCTGAAGCATCATTGGGTCGACCTCTGTGTTCTTGAGATAAAGTTCTTCCCTCCAGACCCAATGTTCATGGGTTCAAATCTAGCCGAAGTTAACAGATTTTCCCTGGGCGATAAAAATCCTTAGGATGACTTTCTTCAGAGGGAGAGTAAATCCGTCATTCCCGTGCCGAGATTGTGGCATGTACAAGATCCTTGAAAGTTATCTTAAAATACGTTTTTGGCAAAATTAGTAGGACCTTTTCTGCTCGTTCGTAGGATTTTAGTGCGTAGGTAAACAGAAAACCACCACACTTTTTGAAACTCCCTAGTAAATGTGCTTACTACCAGACGGGGTGGACACTATTAACCAGCCTAAGGGCCCAGTGCATGTCCAGTTCTGGATGGATGGTAAGCACATCAAATCAACCTTTGCGTTATTGACTCATCAAAGTAACAAAAGCTATTGTACATATACAAACATGTTCAAGTTAGTTTAATATCAGTGAAGCAAATGAGGGGAACACTTAGTATCATTCTGTGTCCTGCCGGTAATGAGTCTCCCACAAGTCGGTATCATTGCAGGTGTTCAGCATGTTCTTGGACACCCTTAACGAGCTTATACAGGCCCACAAGGCTGACCTAGGCGACTGGCTGTACTGCTTGTTGACTAGACTCCTCAACAAGCTTGGCGGGGACCTCCTTGGCTCCATCCATACCAAGATCCATCGGGTACTCAATAACGTCAGAGACAGTTTCCCTCACGACCAACTTCTGGCCTGCCTTCTCAGGTATTCTCGCTCGACCAGAGGGACTCTTGGAGTGCTATTAGTAATAGAATATTTGAGCTACAGTCAGAGTGTTAGTAACTTTGTTTAAACTCGGCTAAAACGTTTTGAGTGTTCTGAATCTTAAATTTTAATATGAATTTCTCCACTTTTACCTTCCCTTGACTCTTATCCAATTTTGGCATTCCTTGAATTTTCCCCAGTTTTAATTTTCTTTAAAAAAATGTTTGACTTTATCAAATTCAATTTTAACAAGGCTGCCTACTTGGTGATTTTGAAGGTTTTTGCTAAGCAAGTTGTGTCATATCTTAACTTGATGCACCTACAGACTCTAAGTACTATCACACTTACACACCAATGTAATAAACAAATTAAAAACACCAATGTAATAATTATATATGGAAGCAAGAAAATAAGTAGCTCACTCGAAGATACAGGGCTTATCATCTGATAGCACTTTCCCCTCTTCCACTAACGAGTATAAACACTCACTCTACTATTTACGCTTGGACAGTATTAACATTTACATTTCAAAATTACCTTTATCTAGTTTTATATTTTGGATAGACATATGATTCCATGGGTTTTTTTTAATCTACATCCTGGCGGGAAGGTCAATTTTGTGAATAAGCCAAATAGTCCAAGTTTTAGACAATTAAAAAAAACACTTCAAGATCAGACCAATAAGTTGCAACAATGTAAGAGTATTTATAGAATTAAATAAGAATTTATGGTTTTGTTTCAATTTTATATCTTTAAAAACTCACCGAATAAAACGTTAATTTACTAACACGATAAATTCTAACTTGACTTGCCACTACATAACAATTTGGCAACTTATTAAGAAATTATTTCATAGCAAACAAAAACTAATATTTCCATTTGTATGATTTAAAAAAACTATACATCTATATTAACATCTTAATATGTATGCTAATTTCATAACATTTTGTTTCATACAATATCTTTCTAAAAAAAAAATTTAAATTAGTGTTTATGAATTATGGATGGTTCGTTATCAGAAATTTGAATTGAAATACTTGTAATATGCATATTGCTATATAGTGCTCAAACTCAAATAAAACTCTTTCATTTTCATTCAAACTTGATTCAAACTGGACTTGATATTAAAAATGCCTTTTTCACACCCCCTAGCTATTAGTCTTTGCTACGATTAAAAGTGTTGAATAGTCGCGCTCTAGACAAAGTGCTATAACATCCGAGAGGATGTGGTTTGAAGATCTATTCATGTATGTGGAAAACATATGAGGTATGAATGTTTTGGAGTTTGCCGCAAGTGTAGATCTAGGTGCCATGCACCTGGAAAATCAGGAGAACATAGAGAATTTTTCAAAATCTAGTAAAAAATACTTCGAATATTTGTTAATTTGGGACATTTAACTGAAAGCTTAGATCTTTGGATGGACAAAAAAAGTAAACTGAAGAATCAAGCATATTGGTTCAAACTTGTCTTATTAGCCCTACAAGAGTTGTGAAGCGACTGAAAATGTTTTTCCCCATTGATCTTAAATCAGTCAGTCAGTCATTTTGGTGAAAAATCAAATTTTATTACGCTCTTCTCCAGTCTAAACTTCTTGGAACAATGGGGATTCCTTCTGGAAAATCTAGAAAACACAATGAATTTAGTTCGGCCTGTGATCCACCTGCCTAAACTCCTCACTCTCTCACTAGAACCATAGCGCTTTTGACAATTTTGTGCGGAACTGCTTCAGGTTTCTGGTGGATCAAACACAGACTCCCAACGGCAAGGTGAAGGTTGCGATGCTGACCTTTCTCAACCAGCTAGCATCAGTGATGGAACCTCCGACCTGTTTGGGTGCTTCTCCGCACGCCTCTTCTGCGCTAGCCAAGGTCATAACCTGGACAGGCGACAAGTCTGGGGACATCCGGCGGGCAGCGCAGGCCTCTCTCATAGTTCTCTTCAACCTCGATACGCCACACGTCACCATGATACTCTCCAGTCTCGCGCCAGAGTACCAGGTCTCTTTTCATCATTGTTATGTAAGATTACATGTAGGCGTGCTGGCAAGATATCACAAGTTAAGAGTACTGTCTCATTGCAAACTAATATGATCTCAAAGGGTGTCTAACGACCTGAAAAACAGGGAATTTTAAATTTTTTTTTGAAATTTTCACATATACACTAAAAGAATGCATCTTTTAATCTATCATAGTCAAAATAACATACTTTTTTTTTCCAAATAATATATTTTATTAATATAATTATTATTATTATTATTATTATTATTATTAGCACCGCGTCTTACTACCCGTTCGGGTTGTACGCACTTACGCTAATGTGCAATGGTAGGGTGAATATGAGATGAAATGGAGGACCTACAGTTTAACGTGGAATCCGAACCACGGTGGAGGCCTGGAATTCCTCACATTCACAAGATGTCTTGTCAGAGGTGAAGGAAGGGTTTGGTAATCAGATAAATCTTTGCCGGGATCGAGGGTTGGACCCCGGACGCCAGCAAAGAAGTCTGACACCTTACCCCTAGACCACCAGGTCACCCATGTAATATATGGTGAATCTCTTTTAATGCCATTGTTCTTATTGAGCATACTAATCTCATTTCTCAACGTCATCCTTTGATTTACGTGTCTTCTTTCCATATATCAATCCAGGGTTGAGTCATGGCTTGACGCATGTGTGTGAATTTGATTCCATTAGAGGAAGAATAAATGAAAAAAGACTGTCTCACAACAATTTTAAACTAGTCTGGTTTAAGGTAATAGTTTTTAATGTCTCGATATGATTTCTTTAAAATCTAACTACCCAATAGCTTTTCCTATCATGTTGAAATATTTTAACCTCTTCCTAGAGTGACACAATTTCAGAATGTGAATTTGTCTAAAAATATTTTACATCAAGTTGTGAGCTTATAAAATAATGTTTGTAATATATAGTGACTGTAAAAGTTGTAAATTGGCTTTGGAAATTCTGGAAAAGTCTTGGAATTTTAAAATATAGTTTGGCTGGACACCCTGTTACACTTCCCGGAAAGAAGATTTGTATTAATTGATAAAACCAAGTTTTAAGCCTGAGTAAATCCAAGATTCTTAATTTTTTAATTAGTTATAAATTTTTTGCTTTCTAACGCGTATCCATTATTTGTAAAATTAAGATATTTTAAAACAGAACAAATATTGTATAATCAAGTGAATGAAATCTAAATTTAATATTATGGATAAATTATATATATTCAAATCTATCTCATAAAAAAAATTCTGGTCAATAAACCATGCTTAAATAATGAATAGATTATAATAATTGAAAAATTTACAAGTTTTTATGCTCAAGTCAAATAATGGATCCACGCTAACTATTTTAAAAAGTTTGTCCTATAGATTAGAACCAAATTCCATCAATTCCAAAGCTGGGATATATTTGGATCTACAATCTCAAATCGCTCACCTATGAAGATTGAACGTTTAGAACCAAACGCAAGCCCCTGCAGGATTTGAATTCAACTATTCGAAGCTTTGAGAAACATTTATAAGGAATTGATTATAGCTCGGTTGTCATTTTTAACTCTGACATTGCAGGAAGCGGCAGCTTCTTTAGTCCAGAACCACTTACGTCGCAGTAGTCAAGGGGGCTGGAGTTGTTGGGGGCGGAGCTTCTTCTCCTCCTTCACTACAATCCCCGAGCACTCCTCAGCACCCACGAACCCCAAGAGCCCATACCTTCGACCTTGACGACAGTCTCAACCCTGAAGAGGTGTATAGGTGAGTGTTGGTTTAGGCCTTTACTAGCACTAAGGTTTCAACTTGGAGTGCGGTCTTTGACGAAAAATTAACTTGTTTAAAGCATTTTGCTATTAAAAATATGTAAAGTTAATATACATATTTATATTAATTATTAAGTTTTTTTCATTTTGTGATGTTATGTAAATCACAAATTTAATGTTCACATCAAAAAATATAAACAATTAAACTATAATTTTGTGATAGTAACTTTATTTATCATTTTAGGGGGGGAATTTTAATTGTGTTTGCAATATAGCGTTTTTACTTTCTCATCTTATATTGTAATGTTGAAAATCTTTGACCTTGAGATTATGATTAATATTTACGTTTTACAAAAAAGTGTATTTTACCATTCTGTATGTTTGTCCGTTCGTCTGTCTGTCCTGAACACACATTTGAAACTTTGATAGATTTTTTTCAAACTTTATATTTAGATGTAATAGGGCAATACCTAGAGACTTTTTTTAACATGACCTTAGACCTCTAATTAAGGGTAGTTCACTAATGAGGGAATTTTTTTTAATTTCAGATTTTTTTAAGATGTTGCTTAAAATTGATATTATCTCTACAGAAGGTTTTACCTGGGAAATAACATTGTGAACTTGTAATTTGGGTAAAAATTGGTTTAAAGGTAGTTTACTGAGGACTGCCTTTTTTTTTAGTTTGAAAATATATAAAAATATATGATTTGGTTCAAAATTTGTATTTGTAAGTTTATTACTTCATAATTAATATTATATATATATATGTGTGTGTGTGTGTGTGTGTGTGTTTGTGTTTTTTTCTTACAAAATTATTCAATAACTTACTGATGACTTTGATTTTCGGAAAAAAAACTTTTTTTAAAAAAAATTGGTATATGTTGACTTATCATCATCAAGAACAGCTGTTTCCAGCCTGTGGCCGGGTCTGTTTAGTAAAATGCCTCCATCTCCCTCTGTCCTTCCACCATTCTTCCTCTTGCACTCTATTCAACTCTCCTCCTCTCACTTGCACACTTGCTATCTGTTCCTCCCTTCTCTTCCTTGGTCTTCCTTGTGGTCTCTGCCCTACATACTTCATATTCATTAATCTTCTTTGAATCCTCTCCCCTGCCATCCTCATTAAGTGTCCATACCATCTCATCCTAACTTTCTCTGCCATCTCATGTACATCCTGTACTCCTAACTCCAGACCTTACATCTTCATTCCCAAACCCATCTCTTCTGATGACAGCCAGAATGCTCCTCAAAAACTTCATTCCCATGGCTTCCACCTTGTTTCTCTTTTATCCAAAGTCCAGTTTTCCGATGCATACGTGACTACGGGTATGAAGTATGCTATATACAACACTTTCGGGGCACTTCTCTTCTCCATAGTAGGTCTCTTACACACCTGTAGAAAACCTCTCCCTGCTGCCCTCGTCTCACTATATCTTCTCTTCTGTCCCCTTTTGGTTCAATCACACTACCAAGATATGTTACGCTCTGCTTCAAATTCTACTCCATCCAGTTCTATCACCTTTCTTGGCTTGCCAACTGTTTTATATTAAAATAAATAATGTTTGTTGGTGGGCTTTTAAAATAAATTTAATTAAGGATTTTTTTTACTCATGATTTATGAAATTTGAAATATTTCGAAAGTATCCTTAAAGATTCAGTTAAAAATGGGTATCTGGAAATAGTTTTTCATTGTGGAATAAAATATATTTTTATAAAAAAAAAATATAAATCACTTAAGGGTAGTTTACAAATAACTTATTTTGCATTTTTTGTTCTTTATAGATGTAACACATTATATTAAAAAAAATTGTACGATTATGTTGTATCATTCATTTTAAATTAATTTAGTACCTTTTAAATAATTTGTTTTAGTATTCAAACCTCAATTTGGCTTCAAGAATATTTCATATTATTCAATTAGACTTTGCTATGATTTGAAAAACTAGACTTCACACATTTCTACAAAACAAACACAAATTATTCATATTTGCTAGAGAAGTAACACACTACGTTTCTCCCCCTAAGGTCCTTGCGGCGCACGACGGCAGAGATCCAGAACTATAGCTTTGACGCGGGATCAGGCAAAATCTTGGAGCGAGACCGAGATACGACAAGCCAAGATTCGGGCATCAGTCAGATGTCTATCGGGGCCGGCCTGGAGGAGCAGCTCGAAGCCATGAGCATCAACGGAACTGGCCACGGCGCCTGGAATAACACATCCCCCACCCACCGTCTCAACGCTCTCAACAAGGAGACCGCCAGCAATGGCATCATCCCCAGAGGTACAAACCTCATGAGTTATTGAATAAAATAAAATAAAAAACTCCATGACCTTAGTTCACATTAAAGCTACACCGATCAAGTGGCTTTAGCAGTTAGTGATAATAGTGCTGACATTTGCAAATAGAGGGTCTCATGTGGTAATGGTGTGCGAAGCTTCGAAAAGTCAATGTCAAAGGTCAAATCTCCTTCGACTTTGACATCAACATATACAATAACTTTCGCATATTTGAAAAATTTTGAAGGAAATATAAAACTTCGATAAATTATCAAACAATTTAATTTTATCTTACTAAATACTACATTTTTCGATATTTGATAATTTTTAAACAATAGCAAATCAGAATTTTAACACTGATTGGTAATTTAACCATCACAAAATAAGCATGGATAAAAAACGAATAAATAAATTTTAATACATTATAATCACTATTGCCAACATAATTTTGTAAAAAATAAAAAATACCTATAAAGAACTAACACCATGGTTACTGGTATGAATCAGAGAAAGCGCTTTAGTTGTGCTATCATCGCAGCCCGCGTCTAATGTTTGGTCCTTAATATGCTATCTCTTAGGAATTATCTTTGACAAATTTACAAGTGCAGTTTGACACAGAAGTTTTTCATAGCTTCTTCGCATTTTCTTCATTATTCAAAATGGCAGATACGGAAAGTGGGGAACAAAAACAGAATTTAATTTATAATTATTGTCAGAGAAATTCAGATAAAATACATACATTTGTAAAGTTTGCAAAATAATATTATAAACTCTACAATGTAAGTAAATATTAAAACTTAATTGATAAGTCACTAAGCTTATCAGTAAACGTGTGTGTATTAATTATTAATATAGTCCTTAGGTAACAAATAAGTGAATTTTTCTAGCTCTTGTTACTGACAAGATTTAGAAAGATAATTAATTTAAAAATTAAAAGTAGCATTAACTGACAACAACAAAAATCCTAGGTAGATTTGAATTTGACTTTTCTTTGCAAGTTACAAGATTCGCTTCGACTTCGCTTCACATTTAAAAAGTGGCTGTTGATCTCACTTTCCTAGACCAGAGCCACTACCTATTTATTAGAGTAGCTCCTCATTGGTTCTCACGAGGCTGAGTTTGACTGTTCTAGACCCACTGCTTCACAGAAAAAATCTGGAAACACCGGGGATCGAACCCATGACCTTCAGATATCCAGCCAGGGACTCTGACCACTATATCATAGAGACGGTCTTGAATAAGATAGTAATATTATAAAAAAATCCCACAAGTAATTGGTTTTAGTATTTTAAAGAAAATACTGATCTTGTAAATCAGATATAAGTTTTTTACTTTTAGAACTACAGAGAAAATGATTACATGTTTAATCCCATAATTATTATTTTTACTAGAGTTGGGAGTCATGGGATGCTCAAATCCTCAATTCATTGAATCCCTCTAATGGTATTTGAAATTCATAAAAATCTCAAATACAATTTCTAAAACCTTGACCTCATATAACATTTCAAGAAATTTGTTTGAAGCAATTTTATATATCTGAGTTGCAAGAGTAACAAAATCACCAAAAAGGGCAAAATTAAAATTAAGTTTACATAAAAGTGTTCTCTTTGTTGTTTATAACGTAATAGAGACGACAAACAAAATATCATTTGTGAGTGACTTTTTTATTTCTTTTTTTATTCCCCCATTTCAACTATCGAGCAGACGCTGGTTTATAAAGTAACCCATTTTTAAATTTGTTGGTGTGGTAAAACTGAGAGGTGCCTGAGAAGCTTTCTACTCTTTCTTTTCCTTTGGTTTGACCTTGGCTTTCTGCTTTAGAAATGAATACATTTAATAATTTGTCAGTAAATAATTATTGAAGCTATTTGAAATACACTCATTGTTAAGGTATGAAATACGTGTCTGCTCAAGCAATGCAATTATTTTTTCTATCAAATTGATTTTTGAACAATTATTTCATTTTTTAGTATATTACACTCTAATTATTAGTTGCATCTTTTTTTGCTCGCAATGGTCCCAAGTTTTATTCCCAGTAGGTCTCAGTAATAAATGGTTAATTTACATGAGCTCAGATTGTTTTGTATGCCATGGAAATAAGTTAGTTTGTAAGTCGTGTGCCGATATAAAAAATTATTTTATGAATCACCTGTCTCCTGCTAAAGTTGGTAAAATATTGTTGGAATCTTCAGATGAGGACTGAGCGCAATTCTAATCCTTGATTTTATTTAAAAGTATTTTTTATTAATTCATTTTATTTTATTCAGTGGAATAAGTTTAATTCAACTAAAACAGGTTTAAGTGAAGTTGAATCGACTAATATGAGATATTCCCGAAGCCGAATCGAAGTTAGAGAATTTAACTAAATGTTGAATGGCGGATAAAAATACAATACTTTTCATCACTTTGTCAATTTAAGTGTTTAATATAATTCACAAAATCTAATTTAATTAGTTTAGATTATTTTTATGCAAACCGTAATTTGTGATGGAAATAATTTCAGAAGGAAAAAAACTTTTTTTTAATTTTCAACATATTTTGGTTAAGCTTCATAGTTGTTGAATCCAAAATTTTACTTTAGAATCAAAGTTAAAGTGAATATTCAAAGAGAATTCAAGTTTTTGAAGCTTCACATACCCCTAAAATGTATCAATAATAGTCCAGTGAAAACTCACAGCTTGAATCTCCTTTGCTCTTTCTTGAGACTCATTTTGGTCTCAAGTGAGACACGGATTTGAGGTAAATAAAATATGTATATTTGTTTAAAAGTTATAGCAATTAAACTCTCATTAAGTGAATATTGTGAGATATAGAAAAATTACAGCTAAAATTTGTATCTATTAAACAAAACAAATATAGGAGGTTGAAAAAAATAAAATTTAAATTTCTTTGAATTGTATAACCTGAACAAGAATTGGTGCAAAAAAAATGCATCTTTGCTTTGAAAATGTATTTTTATCTTCAATTTGTATTTAATTCAACAAAAATGACCAGAATTTGCTTCAACAAATGCTAAAATAAACTCAAATTATGTTTTGGTTATCATTTTAATGTGCCAGGTAAAAATTTGTAAAAACGTGTCTTGCGAAAGCTCAGTGTCTCAAGGTATCGAACAAACAGCGAAATTCTACTCTCTTCCTCCTCACAGAAACCCACCACCAAGAGGATTCAGAGGCACTCCGCAAAGTGATGGAAGTACTCTCGACAGGAGTGGAAGGGGAGGCAGAGGGCTCTGAGGCGGAGCGATTGGTAGCACTCACACAGCTCATCAAGCTCATTAGAGAGGGCAGTACCTTGGCTATCATGGAGCAGTTCAAGTGAGTTCGCCAGCCACTTGTTTTCTATTTATCTCCACATCCTAGAATGCGCGAACTAAAATACGCCAATGGAGTAGGAATGAGGCTGTTAGAGCCTTAAAGGAAAGGAAATGACCTGCTCCGGTAGCAGCGTGGCCTAACGCACTAATCTCGTGTTGGACTAGACTGCCGAGGACGGGGAGGTCGGGGTTTGATCTTGGTCAGAAGCACAGAGGGTGGTTTTCGCTAAATGTTTTTCCACTCTTCCTCCATGTAAATGCAGGTGCACTTCCTTTACATTAAGCCTTCCTAATCCCTAACCCATTAGTGTAATTAGTACATAGGCATATAACCTGAACAAGTAGTAAGACGTGGTGCTTAAAAGAAAAGAAGAAAAAAAACGTACCTACGGTTATGTGTGAGAAGAAGGGTAGCACTTTAATGTAAAAACCACCCATAGTACACTGGACCAGGGTTTGAAGCTTGATCTTCCCGTCACCTGTAATACATTCCAAACACGAGAATGAGGCTTTAGACCATTCTTCTTCTCAACCAACACTAATTTTATGAAGATAATGTTTTGACATGCTATTCTCAGACTATCCTTACTTCCAAATACAAACACTAGAACTAGACCTTGCACTAAGTTTGACCAGTGACCACTATTTAAAACTAATTAATAATCTGAATTTTACATTGTAAACTGTTAATTTCTCATATGGACTTTAACCTGCCAAATATATATTAGTGTATAAAGCAAGCTTTGCTAACAAAGATAAACTTACGGTTTTCAATTACTAAAATTCAACTTGTATAATATTTTTTCGGTTTTTATTAAGTTGTGCCGTGTCGAAGACAACAGCATGTGATGGTTAAAAAGTGACAATTCTTTTTATAACATACTAAATTAACAAGGTGATTGAGTACAGTATCATCATCAACTGCTTCCAGACTTTGGCCCGGTCAGTTTAATAAAATGCCTGCATCTTCCACTAGCCTTGCACCTTTAATCCTCCTTTAATTGTTTCAATTCTTCTCTTTGGCGTCCTCTCTTTTTCCATTCTCATTACATGACCATACCATCTTAATCTTACTTCCTCTACTATTCCCTGAACCCCCACTCTTTCCCGGATAATTTCATTCCTAATCTTGTTTCTCCTGGTGACAGCTAACATGATTCTCAGAAAATTCATTCCCAAGGCCTCCACTTTCCTAGTCCATCTTACATTCAATGTCCACTTTTCTGCTGGATATGTAACAATGGGTACAAAGTACATCTCTACAGCAACTCCTTACATTTAAGGACACTTTTCTTCTCCATAACAGTTCCCTTACATTCCTCTAGAACACCTCTCCTTGCTGTCCTCTTTTCATTAGATACTCTTTCCTTCCACTTTTCCTCGCAATCGTGCTTCCAAGATATTTTACGTTCTGTACCTTTCTCAGCTCTTCTCTATCCAACTTTATATCTCTACTAAGCCTTATCTTCTTCCTTGTCATTGCCATCACTTCACACTTTGCCGTGCTAAATTTTCTTCCACGCTATTTCACTTCCTCGTCCCATTCTTGTAGCTGTTCTTGTACTTCTTTTCCTTCTTCCCACATACCGTAGCGTCATCAGCAAAACACACCAAACATTATGTTGACATAACTTTTTTCCGAGTATGGGAAGATGGCCTCATCTTGGTGTTTCCCGCAGGACACTTCTGCGAGTACTCTTGGAGCAGTTAGCCAAGCCTGAACCCAAGATCCGTGTCCAGGTGCTTAACGTCTTCACCGAGATGCTCAAGAAGCGCTCCATGGCCACGTGTTTCCAGAGTTTTGTCGAGCTCCTAACTCTCAAAGTACTCATGGCACATAAGGACCCTTGCAAGGAGGTTGGTACTATTACACTTCCGTTAAACTTTGTTTTAAATGCCTTGCGCTCTTGAGTTGTTCGATTGGCTAGTTTGGGCTTGTTCTACATAATTTGTTTGAAGTTCACTAAATCAGGTAGTCCCTTTCTTAATAACATGTTGGTTGTAAGTTGACTTGATGAAAAGCGTTTTATTATATCTTAGAGGAAATTAATTGGGCTCCAAATAAATTTAGTTTTTTCAGTGAGAGCTTAGAAAATGCAAGAAAAGTTTTTTATAGTAAAACTTTTTTTAATGAATAAAATATTTTTCCAGTAGAAAAATAGATTTTTTTTTTCACATGGTAATATTTAGGTGTGTGTGAAGTCCACTTTTTTGGTTTGTTTGAAGCGAAGTAGAGTCAAATATTGAAAAATATTCTTCAAGCCGAATCGAAGTTTGAATATTTTTCTATTTAATTTTGAGTAAAAATATGTTGACATTGAGTACATTTTTTCTTTGACACTAATATTTTTAGCTTATTGCCAACATATAAATGTTATATTCACTTTACCTTTGTATTCAAAACATTTTATGCGTACAGTCAGTGTGTGTAGTTAAAAAAAAACATGCATTTGCTTTAATAGCATTGGATTTCCCCTGAATGATGTTTTACTAACTTTTCACACATAAAATATGAATTAACAAAACACAGGAGTTAATGGAAGTTCAAGAACAAGAACGATGTTATGGAAAAATATGAGTTTAAGCTAATTTGGGGGGTGCGTTTATAGGTTTGAGAAGTCCAGTGATACAAAATTTTAGTTTTTCTGCTTTACAAATCAACAATGAATCTTTTGATTTCATAAATCCATTTAAATCTTGCCATGTGAATTACTAAATAAAAAAAGATGATTCTGATTTTGAAAGCATATATAGCCAATCTCGAAAATAATATGACCTTGATGAAAGTAATTTTACTCATAAATAAATTTTTCCTGTAATCTGTATAAAATAAAATAAAAAATTGTAGATTTTGTTTAATTTTATATTCAGTGAAATAGCTTAGATTTTTATCTACAGTAACAACAATTTTCGTTTTATAAGTTCTCACTATTTGTGTAGTTTTTTTAAAAATAATTAAAGGAATGAACACATTAAAACTCTTCAAAAACTGAAAATCCAAATTAAAATTATAAATAAATAAATAAAACAAAGTACGGCTTTTTTTTCAACAGAAATAAGAACACATTACACACAATATAAAGTCAGCCGCCATGACGTGTATTATTATGTTTACTCGCCAGACTGATGATTAAATAAAGATACTGTTAATTCTTACTACCCAATTGCTTTTAATTATTTACAACTAGGCAAAGAATCTCAATTTATTTATTTTGTTGGTTTTCATGAAAAATAAATACTGTCTACAGTCAGACATCGATAAAACTGTTTATTTATGCCTTCCCGCCTACATATTTTATATCGATTGTTCCATATATAAAAGAGAATAATAAGACATACATAGGCATTATTGAGTTCACTATTTCCAATATATGTTTAATTGTTGAGTATGTTTCAGTCTTAATTTAAAAAAATCTGTATTTTTATTTTTGCTTTCTTATTAAAATAAATAAAATCATTCGATGATTATTAAAGTTAATCAAACAATAACAAAGACTAGTATGTATATTTTACATGTTTTTTTTAGAAACTTAACACATTCTAACCACACTTTTAAAAATAACTAAAAGACACTCTAATTATTATTGATTTGATTTTTAAACAATAATATGAATCTAGATTTTGTTTTTTGCTGAATTTTAACCAGTATTTTGTGGGGGGTGGTTGGGGTTGATTAAAATTGAAAGCATGATTGAAATAAATATTAATTTACAGTTTAGGCCTATATTGTGCAATGTAGTTCTATTTGCAAATCATTAAAATTTCTAACAATTTGCTAGGATTCTGATTCAAGATTATAAAATGTAGATTCGGATTCGAGAAATAGTGGATTTAACCCATCTCTGATGAAAAGAAATGGAAAAACTTAATAGATTTACTCAGAAGCTCATGACAGAACTAAGTATGCTAGGGGCTCAAACCCGTGTGGCCTCAAAAACGAGCAGTGTGACCCCTTAGACTCGATGGTGATTAGTCAGCCTCTTGTTAGCATGGATACACTACTATTTATTCTGACTTCTAACATAATTTAACATGAGGAATGCTGACCCTGTTTATGTTCTCTGCGAATATGTTCTATTTGTTTACTAGCTAATCACAACAATAATAATAATAATATTTAGCACCGCCTCTTACTACCCGTTCGGGTTATACGCTTTAAGTACTAATTACTCTAATGGATTAGGACTTGGGAAGGTTGAGTTAGAGGAAGTGAACCCGCATTTGCGTGGAGGGAGAGTGGAAAACCATTTAGGAAAAACCACCCCCAGTTCACCCGACCGAGATTCGAACCTCGATCTCCCCGTCCTCAGCAGTCGAGCTCAACACGACAAGCACGTTAGCCAACTACGCCACCGAGGGGAGTCTAATCACAACACTTTGAAATACTCGTATTGTCATTCGCAATCCAGAACACAACAAACACACCTCACTTTAGACCATGTCATTTACATTATACCTTTATTCTATTTTTGAGCCAAATTTATACAAACGCCTGTTTTTATGCACAGGTTCTGCGTATTGCGGAGGGCTGTGCAGCTACAATGGGAACAGTGCTGCCCCCAGATGTTGTCATCAGAGTGTTGAACCCTCTCATCAAGACAGGAGATTTCCCCGTGAACCAGGGTGCCATCAAAATGTTGACCAAGCTAGCAGAGAACCGTCCACGGGACACCGTGGAACCATATTTGGAGGAGGTCATGCCAGGTCTAATCAAGGTCAGTTTACAGGTTTCAACTGCGATACCGAGATCCAAAATTTAAACAAATGGTTTGTTTTTTTACTTTTTTTTTAAGTGGTTGAATTTTGTTGGATGAAAAGTTGGATTTTGGTTTAGAAATTAAAAAATTCTATAAGTAAACATATTGTATTATATTTGGAAGAAGGTATTGGAAAGGTGGATAGAAACATATAAAAGGGGGACGAACACAATATGGCCTTTACAATGAAAATAAGAACACAGTTCACACTTTACACTGCTGCCAATAGACAAAGAGGTAATGGTTGCCTCTTATGTTTCTATCCACCTTTCCTATACCTTCTTCCAAATATAATACAATTACCTCATAGAGCGAAAAGAGGTTTTCCTTATTGAGTTATACATGGTGGCTACAGATAGGGAAAACCTGGAAAAGTCAGGGAATTTTTGGATGACAGGGAAAACAGGGAAATGTCAGGGAATTTAACTAAAAATAAGGAAAAGTCAGGGAATAAAAAATATGTCTAAAAAATATAATTAATTTCGCAACCAAACACTGAAACAAAAGTTAATAATACCTAAATAAAATAACATTTTAATTTTTTAAATAACTGATAAAACCATTTATGTTTAGTGGATACATTTTTTTTGATATGTGATCAATAATAAAAAAAAAGTCATCATCCACCATTAAAACTGGAAAAACGTAGTCAGGGAAAACCTGTAAAAGTCAGGGAATTTCGTAAAATATGTTTTGTAGCCACCCTGCTATATCATTATAAGTGGGCATAATACTTTTTAGTTATAAAGTTAACAAATCAACTCTTTTTTAAGTGGTATGGCACAAGAAATAAAAAACCATGTCTAAAATCTGTACTCACCACACTAACCAAATAAAAATATATAATTTAATTGGTTTAACATTGTTTCTTCCCTTGTATTTTTAAATATTTACTTTTGGTCACTTAACCCTTTCTTGCGTTTTTTTACATCTCCAACTTAGATTAAATGTAATAAAACTAGATAACATAAATTTGTGATTACAATATTTTAGTCTTATCATTTAAATTATTGTATTTGCCTGTTGGTGTAATAATATACTAAGAAACTGTTGTCGTGGCTGTTGTCTTGTGTTACTGACTACGTATCTGTGTGGTTGCCTGTCGAAGCAGGCCTATGACAACGAGGAAAGCTCTGTGCGCAAGTCGGCAGTCTTCTGCATGGTAGCGCTCCACGCTGCCGTGGGGGAAGAAGCGATGAAGCCCCACCTGGCCGCGCTCAATGGTAGCAAACTCAAGCTGCTTCACCTTTACATCAAGCGCGCTCAGACGGGCTCCAGTGTCCCCACCTCACCCAAGAACGCCCCACCGTAGGGTGTGCTTAGGTGTGTGTCTCGATCATTGGGTGTATTATTGAACATAATATGTTTTATGTTATTCGTTCCTTTTACATGTTCATATCTGGTTGTCCCATCATTCATTCTCTTTTTCGTTTTTTTGGTTTCTTCATTTAGGAAATGTTGTGCGTTTCTCACTCACTCTTGGTGTTTTCCAATAGATTGTAACCTACAGTAGCCCCATTGCTTCTTTGGTGCTGACTGATAGCTTTGAAAAGTTACCAGACCAAATTACGTATCCCTACGCCGAACCATATGATCTGCAAAAACATGTGTTTAGCAGCTGTCACTTCTGACAGTCAAAATTTAGGTATATACCTAAATGTTGACTAATAATCAATAATAAAAGTCAGCTGTCAGTCAGCACCAAAGAAGCCGTGGGGCTAGTGTAGGTTGGGGGATTGGGCATTAACTATCGATTTTCTTCAAGAAACAACCCTTACCTCTTTGCTAATAGCAGATATGTAAAGTGTGAACTGTGTCCTTCTTTTCATTATAAAAGCCATATTGTGTTTCTCGTTTATGTTTCCGTCCACCTTTCTAGTACCTTCTTCTAAATATAACATATTTTATACAAACCAAGTCACATAAAACTAGCACTGGATCAAATTATATTTTTCTCGAATTCAAATCTCAAATTTTCTTTCGAATCTTGAATCCTTGGAATCATTAAAAATTACACAAACACTTTTATTTTTTAAGTAAATTAATAATATTAATATAATTGTGTTTGTTTTTGTGATTTTTTTTTCTATCCTCACAAATACACAAGTCTATACTATAATTTATTTTACCAATAGCTTTAAATTGTTATTTGTTGGGATGTGCGTGAACCATTTTCTCAATTCGAGACGAGATTATAAAAAAGTATTGAGACATGAGAATGAGGCAAAAAAAATGTGCTTTGAAAGTTAAAATATTTATATATTAGTCTCGCATGTCCTTAGTTATTTGAAGTTTAAGTTTTCTACAGTTTATCTCCTATAAACATGCATTGGATTTAAACAAATTTTGGTTTGTTTTTCTCAATTTGGTGAATTGATTTATTAAGTGCTCTCGATTTTAGCTATATATATATATTTTAATTATTATTTTTTTAGATACAAATTCCTAACCTAGGACTGGAGCAGAGATAAGAGAAATTCGACTACTCTCGACTGAACTGACAATTTCAAGATGTGTGTGGATGTTG
The DNA here is from genome assembly GCA_902141385.1 of Timema californicum. Taxonomy (NCBI): domain Eukaryota; kingdom Metazoa; phylum Arthropoda; class Insecta; order Phasmatodea; family Timematidae; genus Timema; species Timema californicum. The sequence continues at coordinate 14,083 of CABFOW010002685.1, read as the reverse complement.
GGTTATTGCTGTCTACCTTATTGTCTCGCCCATCAACACTAAATTGTTCCAAAAATGTGCGGCTCTCGCTCACATACAAAATATATACTTATTCCTATTTGCTTGTTTTTTTTTTATTATTATTAAATCAATAGACTGATGTCTTTTATATCAACCTAACATACATTTTCAAATTTAAAGAACCTTTATATTTAGGTAGTGAAATATTCCCTTTTCTAGTTTAGTTTTGTTAATTATGGACACTATTTTCTCCTTTAAACTATGAGCATTTTTAATTACTTTTGTTTGACAATTTATCTTCTTTTTAAAGATGTAATATTAGTTGACCCACATTGAACATTTGTTAATGATTTTAGTTGATGTTGTTTGTGACAAAGATTCTACCTTTTGTGTCATAAAACCTGTTGATATTTGATGTTGATTTTGTATAAAATAAATGCGACATAAATTTAAGTTTTAATAGTGCATGAGCCTTTGTTAATGTACACATACTAATTGTTTTAAAATGAAATAACATTATAGTTATCTATCTTTTTATCTCAGGTTTTCAAACCACTTGGATTGAATTCCTTTCTTCTCTTTTTATTTTTTTCTCTCCCTCTCTCTCTCTCTCTTTGTGATGTCTAATTTTCTTTGACCTAGCTTATACAAAATGTAATGTTTACTAGGGTTGTTTGAAATCCACTTCTTCAATTCAGAGTCAAGTCAAATTGAATATAATGAAACATTCCTGAAGCCAGATGGAATTTTTTGTTTTGATTTTGATGTTACA
>CABFOW010002685.1:0-12898 GCA_902141385.1 Timema californicum | reverse complement strand
TTAAAATGTGTGTGTGACTACTTCTACTATAGAAGACAGAAGAAAGGAAGAAGATGTCACCTTTGTGCATTGGACTCTTCCCACATTTTTCCTCTTTCCCTAGGTGGGCTTTCTTCATCAAATTTACTCTTAATAGTTTATTTTTCCTTTTTATTTAGTTTTATCACTTTCCTTTATTATAAAATTATCTAGCCATTGGACCACCTCATTTTTAAAAATTAAGTTATCAACAACAGTTAATCTAATTATTTTAGATATTTTTCAAACAAAGATGGAGGCATTTATATAAACTGACCCGGCCACATGCTGGAAACAGTTGATGATGATGATGATGATGGTAACAATGACGACTATGGCGATGATAAGTGAACATCAACAGCACAAAATTACAAAAAATTGAAGATAAAATATATGTATTTCAACTTAAGATATTTTTGATGGCAAAGCAAAGTCCAAGTATTTCAAGCTCCGCGCCCTACTAATGTTTACATAGAATAGAAGAGTGCAGATAACGAGAATGGCTCTCGGAATTAAAAGAGGAACACAACCACATTGGGTTGGCATCTTTTATTTTCCTTGTAGTCCTCAAATCATGTGCAAACATTTGAAAACTTTGAAAAAATCCAGGCATCAACGATTACAAAGCTTAGCCGATAGAAAAATATCTACAGCTAAAATAACAAATTTTATGTTCAATCATTGCCATCTCATCATGATGATCATCATCATCGTCAACTGTCTCAAGCTTGTGGTTGGGTCCTTCAATCACTCTTCCTTCTTTAATTTATTCCATTCTTTTCCTCTTATTTGAACACTTTTTGCTATTTGCTCGTCCCGTCTCTTTCTTGGCCTAACTTGCGTTCGTTTTCCTACATACTTAATTTCCATCACTTTCTTTGGCTTCCTCTCTTTTTCCATCCTCATTGCATGCCCATACCATCTTAGTCTTGCTTCCTCTACATCTGAGATATGTATATATTACAAATTAATATTCTTATGAAAAAATCTTAAATAATTGAATTGTATGTTATTTGTCAGCTTAGACTCAAATCCATTTAAAAAAAAGTGATTTAATGTTTCAACTGATGATTTTTTAAAGCTCTAATACTGCTTATTGGTGGTTAGTAACCAATATAATTAAAAGTCACTCAACAAGCAAGCGCCTCAGACCATTAATTTAACACTTAACTGAATGGGGGCTTAGAATTTATGTCCTTGTAGAGGTCGCCTAATTTCTGACAGAGTTTGGCGGCCTGCTGAGGTATCAGAGAGCCCCAGTGGGGGCTGAGTTCGAACACATTACAAATGTTAATATATGGATGATAATAATTTTTTTAACATTTTGTTACCATGTGTATTTTCGATTACTTCATTATTTGGGATTCAAAAGTTAAATGATTATTTATTTTTTTGATTCAAACTCACTTTGACTTGAAAAGGGAAGTTTTGAACACCCCTAGAAGAGCTATAATCAAAATTTACCTCAAATCTGCCCCTCTTATGGTCAAAATTGTTAAGGTACTTTGTTTAAAATATGAACAATATTTGTTAGAAATATCCAAATATCTTAAGGGTCAAAAGATTTAGACTTAAGTCATGAGAAAGTGGTTCAATTTCTAGTGCAATGCCGCACTAAAGTAACGTCGCCTGTGTCAAGCACCTGTATAAGTGATCAAAATAAAAAATACAAATGTTTCTTTTGGACATGGACATTTATTTGAAATAGATGTTGATAGTGGCTATGGATGATAATGTCTGCTTCCTGTAATATTTAAATGTTTGTCAACATATTAATATTTTAATGTATCCTCAACATTTAAAAGACAATGTTTTTATTAGATGAATGAAAAATAATAAAAAAACAAGATACTCGACTTGAAAAATTGTATTTTGTTTAGATTGGGTGTGTTTATTCATAGCAATGTTACATCCATGAAAGAATTATAAAGAGAAGCAGGAAATACTAGGTTTCCCAAGATTCTAGATCTTTTTATCATGTGAAGTTAACTTTGGATGTCATAATAGAGGAAAATATGTAAGCACCTAAATGCTCTGATTGCTCATTTATCTATAACTTTTATTATTTATTAAATAGGATAACTTTTAGGTTTTAAAAAGAGTTGCAAAAAAAAAAAATGTGTTAAAGGCATACAATATACCTGGCAATTTTTCTTTTGATTTTCTTTCATAAATACAACTACAGTCAAGACTGCTTTTAACTAACCAAAACTTAAATATTCTTTGAAATTATAATCATGCTCTCTTCTTTTACCTAAGTTTAATATCTAATTTTTCAGGAATTTAATTTGATAAATTTAACAGGAGTATTTCAGTTCTCAACTTAAGGTAGCGATGTAATGGACAAGAGAAACTGTGTTTTTGCAGATTTTATAGCAAAACCTTTTTTTTTGATCAAAAGAAATAAAATGTTGTTTCAGCACAAACATAGAGTTTAATTTCCTCCACACGGTGATATCAACAGTTGTTGAATATCTGTCAAGAGTGTCCTGGAATTTAATTACAACAATTTATTTTCGTTTAAAAAAGTTTCTCATCTAATGCCGCCATGATCATGACAGATATTCAACAACTGTTGATATCACCGTGTGAAGAAAATCATAAAAAAAAAATGTGTTAAAGGCATACAATATACCTGGCAATTTTTCTTTTGATTTTCTTTCATAAATACAACTACAGTCAAGACTGCTTTTAACTAACCAAAACTTAAATATTCTTTGAAATTATAATCATGCTCTCTTCTTTTACCTAAGTTTAATATCTAATTTTTCAGGAATTTAATTTGATAAATTTAACAGGAGTATTTCAGTTCTCAACTTAAGGTAGCGATGTAATGGACAAGAGAAACTGTGTTTTTGCAGATTTTATAGCAAAACCTTTTTTTTTGATCAAAAGAAATAAAATGTTGTTTCAGCACAAACATAGAGTTTAATTTCCTCCACACGGTGATATCAACAGTTGTTGAATATCTGTCAAGAGTGTCCTGGAATTTAATTACAACAATTTATTTTCGTTTAAAAAAGTTTCTCATCTAATGCCGCCATGATCATGACAGATATTCAACAACTGTTGATATCACCGTGTGAAGAAAATCAAACTAACTTATTATACTTTTATTGGAGCAATATTTTATTAATTTAGGACATAAAAACTGCGAACACACCCGTTCTTTCTCACATTTCCTACAGGCCCACCTTAAATATAAAACATTGCTAGTTAAGTAGATCCTTACTGGATGGAGATAATTTTTGTTTGAGTTGTCGAAATATCCATCATATTGACTAAAAGTATATCACTGATAAGTAAATTAGAACTTGTTAGTGCTTGAAAATCTCCATTGGAATGATCTTAAATAATGATTGATGGTATGGGGTGTATAAACTTTGACAATAAAAATGTTGTTAGTTGAAATACACATTTATGTTCAATTTCTGTCATTTTCTGCTGATATCAACAAGACAAAATATGTAAATTATGTTTTCAATATAACATTTTGTAAATTATATTCAATATCTAAAGGTATATAGCTATTCCACATATAATTTATTTTCCAAAATTAGTCATTCGTTTATTTGAACTTTAGTTCGGCTTAAGGGATGTTTCATTATTCAGTTGAACGTTATTTTAGCTTGATAACGAGGACAAAGCACGCCCCTAGTAGAAGATACAGGAAAGACAAAACATATGTAACGAGCACATCTCTCTTTATAAATAAGGAAAACATTTCACTTCCAGATATAAAATTATTCACTTCAAAAAGGATGAGTTGTTTTTTTCACATATCCAAGGCTTAACGAATTTATATTATTGGTAATAAATAAAATGATAGAATATTACGAAAATGGTAGAGCAAAAATAAAAGTAAAAAAAACAACACACATTTACACACTTAAATAGTAAATGAGTGTTGGTTTTTTACTTTTATTTGTGCTCTATCATTTTATTTATTACCATTTTTTTCTTCTTTTTTTTCTCATTGCACTTTATTTTTTACATATAATTTATTTTATTCTATGTTCGTGGAGGGGGAAACTAGTTTTTTCCTCTTGCGCTTTTCCTTTCTCTTGGTGTTCACTTTTTTTTTATTGGCTCTCCCAGGCCAAAACTTAAAACAGGAAGTTCTAAAGATACATGTAAACCACACATGGCATATTACAGAATATGTGGCTACACAAAATCTTAACATTTTCTTTCAATTTTCTCTTTTTATTTATTAATAACTAGATATGTGCAAAGTTCTTCTTTTTTAAAAAAATTCAAAGCGAAATCGAATATATGAAATATTCTCGAAGCTGAATGAAGTTTGAATATATATTCTTGATTGTTTATGCTTGTCAAAATATTATTCTGAGGGTATTAAATAACCTTATACCCTAAAATCCCTTAGAAGATATTTTAATACACAATTTGTTTCTTACATTACTTTCCTATCTGATAAATCAGGTTAATTGAACGTAAATTGACGATTTTAGCTGTCATAATTTTTTTGGCGAAGCAGGAATTATTCTCGAAGTGAAGTGGATTATCCTCACACCCCTATTAATAAGACTGATTCTCCACGATAACTTTACCAAGCAAGTTATGTTTCAGTAACACTAGCCTTGTTGAATGTCACTTTATTGATTTTAAATAATTGGTTTTGAAAGTTCTTTATAGACATTTTTAAGTTTCTTTACTTGATTTCTTTTTGAGCGTTTTCTAATTATGCTAGCGAATAAACATTTCTTAACAACTCTACTAAATCCAAGTTTTATTTTTCAAAATAAAATGTTTTGGTAGCACTAAACTTTCATGAAGAAGGCTCAAATGGGACTACTCAATAAAAATAGGGCTCTAGAAATATAAACACTTACATGTCAATTTATAACGTATCAAGTCGGTACAGCAAAGAAAGTCATTGTCAGTAAAAATGTGTATTTCTAAAGACAAATCTTAGGGGTTTTCATTCATAGTTTTTATTAAAAATGTTATGGGAATAAAATTTGTTAGCAAACTTATCATTCATATATATTTATATGAATCTTCAAAAACATCACTGTAATTTTTTGGGCTCAACTTTCTCCATTCATAAGTTTTAAAATTTAAAAAAAAATGTGATACATTCAGTAAGCAAAGCTTTTTATTAACTATATTATTTTTATAAAGAAGATAAGTATAGATTCTCTCACTTATATAGGGTCTGCCAGCGAAAAACATGTAACGTAAATGTTTAGGCATGTAATGCCTGCTTCGTTAGGTTGCAGCGTTGTACGTTGATGGTTATTTGTGTTACCATCCATCCACAAGTAATTATTTCTTTCAAAGTTTTTTTTTTCTTCCCAAACTGATCTGGGAAATTTTTGTAGCAAATTTGTAGTTGAAAGATTTACTCTAGTAAAACATTCAGGCAAGTTTTTTATTTTTTAGCAATGAAATATGTATGTACAAAGTGGACTTGACTGATTTGACTTTAAAGCTTATTTGAATTTGGTCATAACCTACTGAAGAATTTCATCGACTGCCGAACAAATTATACTTTTTTATTTCTTGTGCAATTTGTCCTTTGTACACCACTCCACCCTCTCTGCCCCATCATTAAAGTGTAACCAGGTTAGTGAAAATTTTACATAAATTTAACTTATTTCCATCGATTTTTTTTTGTTAGGAATTGTTTGTATTTTTACCAAACCTTTTTTTGGTTTTGAGTGTATGAATGTAAGATGATAATGTTTACGAAGATATAGTAGTGTGAAGATGAACTTTATCGATAAGAATGGTTTTTTTTTAAGTTATTGTGAATGAACTTGTTCAATGAGTCACTATTTGTGAATTATCAATAAAACATTCTAATATTAACTCTTTTTATAATGATGTTTGAAACTGACAGAATAAATTATAGTTAAGTGATTTTTTTTATGTTAGAAGTGAACTGCATTGCTGGAGTTTTTCTCATTTTACTGAACAATTTTTTGTAATGTTTCTGTTTTTTAAAAACTTATCAATTATTATTGTTTTAAAACATTGTATGTATTATACATTTTTTGCTAGTCTATGGTGATGTACAGTAGTAAAGAATAGGTCATTAGAAATTTTTGTTACTAATATTAAAACTAATATTTTATTTATAAAAGTATGGCTAATGATACTAGACTTCAACTTATTTTTTAACTATTGTAACCTTCTTTTTTTTCTGATGAATTCTTTCATCTAATTGATTTGTTTTGTTTGACCGGTTTTATTTGTTGGTCAGACGAGATAGAAACCAAAGTACCAGATTTCTTAAGCTCTTGTGTTTACAACTAGGGGTGTGCGACACTCGGAAACTTTTGACTTTTCTTTGAATATTTGTTTGCTTCGACTTGGATTTGAAAGTAAATTTCTAGATTCAACAACTACGAAGTTTCGCCACAAAAATATTTAAAGTTAAAAGACACTCATTATTTTTGTTTTTATTCAACTGTTATTCTCATCATCTATTAATGTTTTCATAAAAAAAATTATATTTAAAATATAGGTAGTATTTTTTTATCAAACATTAAACATCTTTTTTAAGAATTTGAACTTCGATTCGACTTCAGGAATTTCATATTATTCAAGTCGGCTTTGCTTCGAATTTTAAAAATTGAAATAGCACACCCCTATTAACCACAATATGCTCTTTTTATTATAAGCATTGTTGTAATGTGAGACAACAATAAACAGCTCTTGTTAAAATGATTGTTGACTCTTTTAAGTTCTCGAAATACACTAACGAATAGTTATATGAAAAACTAAATATAGGAAGTTGTTTCAGAATATCCTTTTACTTAGTGAACGCTAAGTGAGTATTCTGAACTAGAATGCCATTTATTTCTTAATCAGTTAACCCAAATAACTGGATTAAGTTTTAGACAACTTATTATTAACCTTTCAAAAACAAAAGTTATTGAACACAACTACTGTAACTATGTAACCAAATTAATTATAATAAAGCTTTGGCTCATTAAATATGTACTGTATGGGCTTTGTCATCAGCAACTAAATAATAAATATTTAAAAAAACGTTTATGAAAAGCCTAAAACTTTGTTTTGATTTGTTTGATTGAACCTTTCTTCCCCTTATTTTTTTTTTAAACTTAATATGCATTTCCAACCATAAATTTGTAATAATTAATTCCTAATTTGCTAATAACATGATAAATGTGCTGTTCGATTTTCTATAGTAAAGTACCTTATCTGTAGATGTCACTTTTGATCGATATTATCAATACCTAAAAAAAAAATTACCACAGAAAGAATTTTTATCCTCTTTAAAGTTTTTTCCCCACTAAAATTTGTATACATCCATCACTGTTTCCAGCCTGTGATTTGGGTCAGTATTTTATTCAAGCCATAGATATTCCTCTACCATCTGGCTAGGTCTGTCGTCGCTTCATATGCCCTATAATAAAACTTATGACTAGAACAGACACAACATCCAGTCCCTGGTCGTTAATTCATTAATGTGAAAAAAAAAAAGGGTAAACCCACATTTCAACCAACGATAAACTTTATTGCCATGCTGAGAATCAAACTCGGGACACTTTGCTCATGCTATCGCCTGAGCTAAGGTTATCGAATTTTCTACTAAATATGATTCACAATTAATTCAGCAGAAGAAAATATTTTGAATTGCCTAAAGGTCGTTTAGGGTCATCTATAAACCTCCTACCGCTCTTGAGAAAGAGGTATCTCAAATAACTACATGATGTTACATGGGGGGAGCAGAGTACAACACAGTGTTATGTAACACAGATATTATACTTGGATTATAATTTGAAAAAAAGAATATTACTTTTAGATGTTTTCAGTCACTCACCATCAACTGTTTCCATCTAGTGGCCGGGCCAGTTAAACAATAGTCTCCATCTTTCTCGTACCTTCAGGAATTCTTCTCCTCTCACACACTTTCTGTCATTCGCTCTGTCCATGTCAGTGACAGACTTATGTGCTGGGGTTCCGGGGTTCAATCCTCGCTCCCGGCACAGATTATTTGATTACCAAACCCTTCCTTCACCTCTGACAAGACATATATTAATCACAACTAGATCACCCTACCATCACACATTAGCGTGTGTATAACCCAAACGGGTAATAAGACGCGGTGCTAATAATAATAATAATAATAATAATAATACTTCCTATGTTTTTATTGGTCTTCTTACAAAAGCCTCCCTATGAAATAATGAATTCGCTATAGATGAGAAAAGTTACAAAACACATGTTGGAGTGGGGTGGGATTAGGCCAACAGTCTACTTGGTGTTATAGGGAAGAGAGGGGTAGGTAATTAAAAAAGTGTTAAATAGTTTATGGATGACCTCTTTGCAGGAATAAGTACTTAAAACTAAAGTATTATTATTATTATTATTAGCACCGCGTCTTGACTACCTGTTCGGGTTATACGCACTTATGCTAATGTGTAATGATAGGGTGATTGTGAGATGAAATTAAGGACCTACAGTTTAACGTGGAATCCGAACCACGGTGGAGGCCTGGCATTCCCCACAATCACATGCTGTGAGTAATACGCGTTGTGTCAGAGGTAAAGGAAGGGTTTGGTAATCAGATAAATCTGTGCAGAAACCGAGGATTGAACCCTGGACCTCCAGAACAAAATAAAGTAACATGCATCAAAGTCTGCACCAGTGGTCACATAGTCTAAACTAACTAAAGTGTCAAGCTTGAAGTAGACTGAAATGGCAGAAGGCCATGGTTTCAATATGGGAACATAAGAAAAGGGTTCCTCTCCCCATTTCCTAGCTTATGCGGGTGCGTTCGCTTAACGCTATTGTTACCATTAATTTTTCCAAGTTGTCATTAATAATCTTGTCACCAGCTTAGGTGACCACATGGTCTAATATGCCACTTTGGCAATAAATTAAACTACCAATGGCGTGGGAGATTGTTGTTCGATTTTTACTAAATGGTTTCCTACTTTCCCTCTTCACGAATATGGGGGTACATTCTCAATTCAACCTTCTTTATCCCCAATATGTTAGTATAATCAGTAGCTTATAACCTGAACAGGTAGTAAAAAATCATACGAGTGAGAGGGGATAGTAATTTGGATTTTAAAAGGAAGCTGAAAGTTAATGGTGATTTGTATCTTCATAAAGAGACACTTAACAACAAAACACAGTTTGCAGAAACCACTTTGTCTTCTGATCTTAACGTTTTTGTTTTAATTGGTCCCAAATAACAATCCAAGAATAAATTTAACTTGACTATACTTACCTAGAGTGTTAAATGGTCTTAAATGCGTCCCTCTCATGTTGAGACTGAATTGAGAGAGATCTGAGTTCAAATCTTAGGTGCATCGAGGGTGATTTTTCCTAGATATTTTCCCTTCCACACGAATATGTGTTCATTATCAATCAGATTTTACTTTTTTTCTTTTATCACCACATCTTACAACTGTTACACACATGCATGTATCTAATAGGGAAGACGCGTTCTAGAGGTAGTATACCTAAATTTGCGTGGAAGGAGAGTGGGAAAACATTCAAGTAAAACCACCCTTGCTAGATTTGACCAGCATTTGAATCCCTATCTCCTCGTTGTCAGCTGGCCGTCTAACACGAGAGTGACACTTTGGGCACTGAAGCCGGGATTTTACTTATTCCATTGACGTAACTGATGTATATTTAAAAATATGACCTAATCACGTACAGAAACGCCATTAAAAAAATCAATGCTAATTGGCGGTAAAGTGCAGCTTCCAAAAAAGGTGGCTAGTCAGTTTCAGTGACAATACATATTTTGTGAGTGATACAATAAACTAAAACAATTATTTTGATTAAGTCATTTGACCTGCTACTGGGGGTAAAATAGCATAATTTCTTTAAATTGAAAAATGACACATCGACACGGGAATCGAACCATGGACCTTTATTTTTATTTTTTTAACTATGACATAAGTATCAGTAAATTATCCACAGATGTAGGAAATCGATGCTACCAGCTCCCAGGTAACAAGATATAGTAAACAGACCAGAGATGGATAGTGATATCCTAAATATATAGCTCAGCAGGATGACATTGTAGAATGGATAATGTTGGTTTTAAAAAAAACAGTCACTTAAAGTTCACAATTATATTTTAATCAAAATCATTCCCGCCATAATATAATAATTAATTCACACCTCATCAGGATTCAAGCTTTAAGTCTCTCTATATCTTATCAGAAATAATAATTAATTGTTACGACATAAAAAATTATTCACGATTCAAAGCTCTTAATTTCTCTACTAGATGGCAGTGTTTGTTATGTTCACATTTAGTTTTGTTGCATGAAATGTCCGGTAGGTCGCACTACCTGTATATTACCATAATGCATTATTTTAAAAAACTGAATACTTGTCGCTGTCAAGAGACGGATTCTCAATTTAGTGTGCTATTGTGCTTTTACTGGGTTTGGATGTGTTAGTGTGCTTGTGTAGGTCCCAGTAGATTTGAGGGAGAAGCATTCGAGCGGTAAGTTAAAATTGTAATTGATTTTAATACTGACACATTTTTTCAAGATCAGAATTGTATTTACAAATATTTGTTTAGCTGCATTCACTTGTGAACGGTGTTGCTTTTCCAGTCAAAATAGTTGTTAGAAGTTTCTCGCCTTATTACTCGTTTACTGAATTTTTGTATATTTGTTCGTTTAATTAATATTTTGAAGTGAATAAACTTATTCAAGTAAAGTAGGTTGGATATCTAGGACAAATAAGTTCGCGATAGAAATACTTTCTTGCAGTCTACTTTATAGTTGTTGTTTTTTCACCTGCGCCGTTTAACTGTACTTTTGTCTGTGAGGAAATGTAATGTTATAGGTGTGCCCCGTCTTATATCCTGTCATTTTGACGTTCTTCGGAGTAGTTGAAATTAATTATAAAAGAATATTCTCTTTAAGTGATCCTTTTTAAACACGTGAATGCTCTAATGTAATGCTCTATAAATTAAATGTAGTGATTCAAAATATTTAGTGGGCGTCTTGTCTCATCAAATAGACCTAAATAGTATTTAGTTTCTCAGACTGGGGAGACAACTTTGTTCTTAACCATGCAGTAAACTCGAAACACTTAATTTTCATTTTTAAACAATGACTACTTTAGGAATATTTAAATTCCACCAGTTTCTCCACACTTTGTGTAAACCATGTGAATTGTGTATACATAAAGTTTGAATGGAACCTTTTTATAATTCATTGTCTTGAACATTGTCTCGTGTCTATTCCATACAATCATAACACTGCATCTGGAAAAGTAGGTTGTAAAAAAAACTTAAATAGCTTCTCAAAGCTGATTATAACAATTATGTATTAATGCACTCACATGCAATTAAAATGTTATGACTTGCTGAAATAATACTAATAGCTAATCAATACTATTATCACACATTATCAATTTTACCCCAGATTAGAGTAGTCCACTAGGCCTATAGGTACAGTCTGTAAATTATATAAAAAGTTGTTGGTGTGTATACATAATTTAGCAATATATTTTTATAGACAAAACTGACCACTTCTTATGTTTATCAAACTTAAAATCTGCGCATCATCAAAAATAACAGCTGTAAAATTATTTTATGTTTATTTCCATATTAGGAATTGTATTAAGTTAATATAGGTTATGTTCAGGAAGTTTTCATATTTATCCTTTACTAAGAGTGTGTTGCAATTTCTTTTGTTTTAATCTGGATGTGGTTTTGCCAACTAGGAAATATCTTGTATAATTTTTTGTTTTGTGTTTTTAGCACTTAAGTTTATCGTTTGACGGTGTTGCGTTTGATGTTTGTTCATTTACAAAAGTACACGTTTTATAGCTATCCATTTTTAACAAGAATTAATGACCTTGCATACTTTCACGCTTGGCTACATTTTTTCAGAGCTAAAGTTGTATCACTTCTGATAACCTTTTTTTTATTGACTTTTAAGTTAGAAAAACATTTTTGTGATTCACAATCATGCACTTGTAGATTTTTTATTTCCTTTAACAAAAGCTATCCAAAGAGTAGAAATGGGGAGGGTGGTTGATAAAAAGCGTACCCGCATTCGCGTTAAGTGAGTATGGTAAAACTATAGTAAAAATCACACTTGAACCATCCTCGACTTCTCGTGCACCATCAATCCATTATGTTGCGAACGTGACGCCTTTGACTGCGTGATCACGCGTGTGGGTGACTAACGTAGATCTTAACCGTTTCATAACTCAACGGGAAGGAGAAGGTTTGATCCCCGGATTGCACTATTACTATTTATAATTTTAATTAACAATATTTACATGTATGAACCATAATGTATTAACTTAATAATGAGAGTGCAGTAGATTTTAAATTGCTGCATTTTACCCTCTGCTGGAATCGAGACCGTTACTCGTGGCATTACTTTTCGTTTGGAATGGAACACACTAGCCTCTTTGTGCGTGCGTGTGTGTGTCGGGTTCCGCATCTTTAGGCCACACTAATAGGGCGGGGGTGGGGGAGTAAGGTAGAGTTTTGAGCAAATTTATCAGAATTTGTGTATGGAGGGTGGGTAAAACAATTTAAAATAAACCCTTAAGAGACCCGTCAGGGATTTGAACCCCGGCCAATCTGCCACTGACAGACCAAGAATAGTTGACGCCCTAGCCCACGTGCCCACCTGTAATCCAATTGAACTATTCGTGCTAGATTTGGGTGCGGTCCACTAGGGATCATTTGACGGTTCTGAAAGTTTTCAACAGAAATAAAGCAAGACCATCAGTTTGCAGCACCCAGCTCTTACCTAGCCCTTTATATGAAAAATCTGTAGGTAAGAGATGGGCGAAGTGGGCAGTTGCGTAAGTCACAAGGTGTCTACCATCCGGGAAAATCAGGAAAACGGGTACTATCCGGGAATTTGAAGTGATTGGGAAA
>CABFOW010002684.1:50590-94232 GCA_902141385.1 Timema californicum | reverse complement strand
AGCTATAAATAAGTTGTACGACACAATAGTACAAACTTTCTCATATAGTGTATTGCAGCTTGAAACCAAACTATCAAAAACAGGTTTTCAGTGAACTACTCTTAAATAAGCTTTCTTCATAAATCAAACACATCATCTTATTAATCCCAAGAAACACTTTTCATACATAGATTTTAAACAAATTATTAGACCAACTAAAAAAAATATTCAAATTTATAAAATGAAACTATTCGTAGACGAATTTCAAATTATTTATGTTTTAAAAAATAAAAATATATTCTTATACATCATGAAAAACAACTCTCAGATGTCAATTTTAAAATAAATCTTAGCAGCAATTTTAGAAAAATTTCAAATAAACTAGGTACCCTTAAATCAATTTATTTTATAAAAATCAACATATATTATTGACTTAAAAGAGTCTACAAATACCAATTTTAAACTTAATCTTTAGAGCTACTTTCAATATTTTTAAACTTTTCAAAAGTTCATCATTGGTGAACTTCTATTAAATGAATTGGTTTAGTGAAAATAAATACATGCAATTATTTATCATGTATAAAACTTATCAGATACTCATTTTAATTAAACCGATAAGTAATTCTTAAAATATTCTAGTTAAAAAAATCAGTTATTATTAATCAACACTTAAACCAATTTTTCCCCGGAAAAAAAAATACAGTTTTATTTTGTCGGGTCAAACACCCCCTAGATATCAATTCTAAACAAAATCGTTATAGCTATTTTAAAAATTTTGGAAGGAAAAAAATCATTCATTAGTAAACTACTCTCAATTTGGGGGATAGGATAAAAATCAAAAATGTCCTACGGGATAGCCCTATAAAATGTATGTATCAAGTTTGAATAAAATCCATCAAGCCGTTTTGGATCCGTGGACAGGGACAGACAGAAAAACAGATGGACGAGCATGGATACAGACGTAATAATTCTAAAATCCTCTTTTTGGGTTTCTATTCACATAGAACGTAAATACTCATCTTAATCTTGAGATCAATTTTTATAGATTACAATAATTTCTCTTAATATTAGAAAGTAAAAAAGATATAAGATTTTTTATAATCGAAGGTAAGAAATTTGGATGAAGAGAATCAAAAGTCACTCACTAGACAACAAACCTATCTGGCTCGTAAGTTGTACTAAAGGGGCACTTTCAGAACCAACATTCTATTTTCAAGATGTATTTAAATAATTTATTAATTATATTAAAATAAGGATAAGCTATCGAACAGAATTGTTTGAAATAGGGTTCCTTAAAATTAAATAGTAGGTACCCAAATACTAAAAAAAAGTTATTATAAAAGAAAGTAAGCCTACTGAAAATCGCGGTTTATAAGAACACATTTAACCTACGTAGTATTTGAAGGATAAATGTAAACGTTAGTTCATAGACTGAAAGGTATTGTATTTATTTGAGTTGTTAAACATTTCAAAATAGGTTTAAATTAATATTGATCAAATTAAATGTGAAAAGAAGTTAATCCGCTGAAGCGAGTCATTAATGGAAAGAAAGAGACAGCCATGCACAAGTTCCCACTATCCAAAATGGTGGATGATCTGCTGTCGGATTGAAACAATTCGTAAAGTTTTTAAATAACCCTATTATTACTAAGTTATTTGCCACCATAGCTCGGATTTTTATGGAATTTTATTACTATTATTATTATTATTCGCACCGCGTCTTACTAGCCGTTCGGGTTATACGCACTTACGCTAAGATGTAATGGTAGGGTGATTGTGAGATGAAATGGAGGACCTAGAGTTTAACGTGGAATCTGAACCACGATGGAGATTTGGCACTCCCCACATTCACAAGTTGTGATTAATAAACGTCTTGTCAGAGGTGGAGGAAGGGTTTGGCAATAAGATAAATCTGTGCCAGGACCAAGCATTGAACCCAGGACCCCAGCACAGAATTTCGACAAACTACCCCTAGACCACCAGGTTACCTTATATGTAATTAAATATTTTAATTTTGATAATTAGAAATATAAAAACAAGCTAAATATCGACGAATAGGGTATTTTGAGACTATTATTTCAGTTTTAATGTACATATTTTTACATATTTTACTGAATTATACATATTTTCGAAGAAAATACATAAAATTACATTATTTTGCGTGTTTTTTAACTGTAGTATTATGTTTATGTCTTTTTTGAGGAAAATATTTTTAAATGATGTATGACTAATTTTTGAAAAAGGAATGTATCCTGTGAAAAGATGGCAATGAGCAAAGTCCAATTCAGGTATGTTGGCTCATCAGGGAGGATTGCAGTTGCCGTAACTTAGCATTGTGTCTGACGTTTCACGTGCTACCTCAGCATGACGTCTCTCACGCGGCGTGTCATTTTGTAAACACAAGTCAACGAGTTGTAAAAACAATAATTATTGGGTCTGATTAGCTAATTTTCCCATTGCTATTTGTTCGGGAGAATAAACAGATATAAAGAGGCAAGTTAAGGAACAAATGGTGAAAATTTAACCCAAAATCAATCAACAAAATGTAATTTTAAATCTGCGTACAATGGTCTTTCAAAAGCAAACAAGACCAACCACGTATATACATATAAGTGTAATATTAAAACCGGCTAGAATGTCGAGATCAAACATTTAACCTCGGACCGAAAAAAACTAATTTTTAGGAAACAGACTTTAAAAAAATTGAAGTGGCTTGACATTCACTTGTTTTCAAAGAGCCAGGAACAATGGAGGTTTCATAGAAAGTTTTTATTGTTTGTATTATTTCTAAAATCAGTTATATAATGCCATTTACTTGAAGTATTTATTTAATGGAATATTTAATTGGTGTAGACAAGAATAAAAAGGCAATATAACTCATTAAAAATGTAATTGTACGTGTGTATATTTAGAGAACTTGTATTTCTATCACGTCCTTTAGAAATTTCCAGCCGTAAAATTAAATCTCATTTCAATATATTTATGCGAACTAACGTGGGGAAAGAAAGTTTATTCAATGTAATATAGTTTCACATTATTACATCTTTTAACTTATTTTGCCACGTATTTATGTACATCTACCTACCATAGACGGTCCCCCACAAAGATAGGTCTGGGGGCCATCACTCCCATTGAGCTGTAATACTGCTGCGCCAAAAGTTCCAGATCATTCGTGTACTTTCTCTTCCACTTGGTGCGTCTGTTCTGGAACCAAATCTTGATCTGAAAACAAACACAATGACGTGTAAGTGGAGTAAGATTTTGCTAAGAGACTTTAAAACATACACACACTTTATTTTGAGGCCAGCGTTGATACATTTTATTATATTATTAGTGTTATTGGTACATGTTGGAAGATTGTAAAAGTAATTAAATAGAAAATGTTCAAGAATTAAAGTCGAGAATCGAAAAACCTAGATTGAACTTAAAAATCATAATCGGAATGAGAAAAATGGGTACATGTCATATTTAATTTATAACATTATTCAAAAACCTTAGTCAATAAGCTAAATAATAAATACAAAGGACGCACAAACACAAATATATTAAACTAGTTTTAAATAGCCGGAGTTGCACGGGAGAAATGTTTTTAGTTTAAAGGTTTACCGTGGAAGGTAGCATTAAAATTTAAAATTCCAGCTCCCAGGTACACATGATTGTGCACAGGGGCTACTAATTAAAAACTGTCAAACCTCTGCGTGCGATAAAAATCACACTTTTCTCTTCCACTTGGTGCGTCTGTTCTGGAACCAAATCTTGATCTGAAAACAAACACAATGACGTGTAAGTTCAGTAAGATTTTGCTAAAAGAGACTTTAAAACATACACACACTTTATTTTGATGCCAGCATTGATACATTTTATTATATTATTAGTATTATTGGTACATGTTGGAAGATTGTAAAAGTAATTAAATAGAAAATGTTCAAGAATTAAAGTCGAGAATCGAAAAATCTATGTTGAACTTAAGAATCTGAATCGGAATCGAGAAAAATGGGTACGTGACATATTTAATTTATAACATTATTTAAAAACCTTAGTCAATAAGCTAAATAATAAATACAAAGAACTCACAAGCACAAATATATTAAACTAGTTTTTAGTTTAAAGGTTTAGCGTGGAAGGTAGCATTAAAATTTAAAATTCCAGCTTCCAGGTACATATGATTGTGCACAGAGGCTACTAATTAAAAACTGTCAGACCTCTGCGCGCGGTAGAAATCACGCAGTGCTCATGACAGACTAACTCTTCATTTTATTAATATAGATTATAGATATATAAATAAACCATCATTGGCTTTAAAATTAGTTTAATACATAATTCTATTTTAATATAGAAGTTTATATTTTAAATTAATTTTAGAATTAAAACTGAATGCATCTAATTGAACACACTGTTAAGGATTGCAATGTATTTTAAACATCTCGCAGGATGAAACTTGAAATTGTGATAAAACTCAACCTCTGTCTGAAAACAATATATAAAAAAAGAAAGGAAAGGAAATATTCGTTTTGGGAAACTGAAGGCAACTTTATCTGCTACTTAATTAGACATAAACACCCCCAAGCTTGTATAACACGTGTTCGGGGGTGTGCCCGAAGAAGGGGATGGAAAGTGGTATGGGGGTAGACTGTGTCGCCAGTAAGGGGATTCCCGAGGAGTGCAAGGATGTGCAACACAATGCCCATGTTACGAAAATGGCCCGCGAAAATATATCACATAAGTTACATTTCTTTTTTTAAACTTTAAAATATTAGTAGGACTTAAAAAAATATTAATGGTACGACGCACCGCAGAATTTCTCACTTATTTACCTTAAGGTGGGAGGGTGGATAACTCGAGTTTGTGGTTCTTATAGCAAATATTTTTATTTATGTTTTGACAAAATGAATCAAATATTGTTCCAGTAGAAACAAAGAGTTTGAATTGTCTTTATAAGATGATATCAACAGTTGTTGAATATCTGTCACGAGCTAATCAGCTCTAGCCAAGAAACCTTTTGTATGAAGAGAACAAGTCGTCATTAAATTCCATAACACCCTTGACAGATAATCAACAACCGTTGATATCAACGTGTGAAGAAATTTAAACTATATACTACTGCTGGAAAGATTATTTTATTTTTGTATAAAAATAGTTTTGATAAAAAAAACTACTCTTAACTCGCGTCCCTTACACTCTCGTCTTAAAATGAAGTAATTGGCTTATAATTCGGAAATGGACTAAAAGAGAAAAGGAAAAATAATTCTAAAATAAATGTGGTGATCAATAAATTTTAAAAAAAATATTTTTCTATGACAAAACAATAGCTAGCCCCTGATTATATCAGACAAACTGAGTTTGCACACAAGTGGACGGAAATCTCATAAAAAGCGAATTCTGCCTAAGATTTATCATGAGGTAAGTGAAACAAACGTTGTTATGGAAACATAATGGTAAGAGAGAACATCGCGTTCCACCAACGATAATACAGGAAATAATCAACACTGTTACAGACATATATTATTTGTTCCATGCATTTTCAGTTGCCCATTTTAAAACGCTCTATTTAAATATATATATATATATATTTAAAATATACTTTCTACATTTAACACCACAAATTTCTTATCCCTAAACACAAAATGGTGCATCTCATTTATCCAGAAAAACTATTTATATTAACCTATAACTCAGACAGTATATTTGTAAATCATGTGTTCTTTCTAATGAAAATGTTTTATCTTTAGCATACAACTTATTTGCACTGATAAATTTTTTTTAATCTCAAATAGTTGTAAATATGTGATCAAAATTAGTAGCCTCTAAATAGTCTTTCTGGATAAATTAGATGCACCATTTTGTGCTTAGGGATATCAAATTTGTGGTGTTCAATAGAAAAAGTATATTTCAGCTGCCTTAACATAAATTTGAGAACAGTTTATATGTGTCTCTTCTTCCATTAAATACATATTATAATGTCCTGTATTCTTCAGTCCGACACCTTTGCTCAGTCGGTAGCGTGTCTGTCTAATGAGCTAAGGGTCCTGGTTTCGTTTCCTGGCATGGATGAAATATGTATAATTGTTGAAATGTGAGTTTACCATTTTCACATTGATGTATTAACGGCTGAGGACTGGATGTTGTGCCTGTCCACGTCTTAAGATGGATTAAAAGGCATATGAAGTTATGACAGGACTAGCAAGCCGGTAGTGGAAAATATATAGCTTGAATATAAAACTGACCCAGGCCACCGGTTGGAACCATTAATGGATGTTAACTAAATTAAACTGGATGGTATTTACTTTAAAGTGTGATTTATAAATATATTTGTTTGAGTTAATTATTTGAGCAAGCATTGGAATGGCCACCCCTTATTTAAGGGTTGAGCTATTATTGCCTTATTTCTGCTTGTCGGAAGTGGAGGTTGAAATATGCTGGCACCCATTTGAAAAGTAAAGGATCAACAGAACAGTAACTTTGATGCAAACAATCAAATAGCTTCCTCAAGATTTATTGGTTGTGACACCATCCAACCTCACATTTTGTAGTATTTCAGAACTCTGACCAATCTAACCTTACATCCGGTAGATTTCAGGACTTTTATCAATATAACCTCACATTTTGAAGAATTTCAGAACTCTGACCAATCTAACCTTACTCTGACCAATCTAACCTTACATTCGGTAGGATTTCAGAACTTTTACCAATATAACCTTACATTTAGTAGGATTCTAATACTCTGACCTATAAACCTCACATTTAGTATCGTTTTAGGACTCTGATCAACCTAACTTCTTGTGTAGTAGGAATTTTCATCGCAGCAATATCTAAACTTGAACATTAGTTGTATTTTAAGAAGCTGACCAATATAACCTTACATATAACTATATTCTACGATTATTATCAATGTGGCCTTACAATATCTTGTTTATTATACAATGCTGATTGATATAACCTAATATCGGGTTGTATTCTCCCATCAAAAGCCTCTTAAGGCGGTTGACCCTTATCATTTGGCGTGGAAATACAGAGCCAAGGGAACAAACAGCTATCTTCAAGAATTTTTATTGTTTTGCCATTTTCTTTTCGGAAACGGTTTGTTTAAGGATAGAATCACGTTGATTATGTTAAACTTTTTATATACACACTTCCTCTATAAATTTAACAGTGATCAAATATCAATAATTTTGACTTTCTCACTAGAAAACTGCCGGCGGCATAACAAAAAATAAGAAAATGTAACAATTAATAAACATTGATACATTATTTTAAAAGGTGTGTTGAAAATATTAACATAAAAATTTAATTCGTTCTCAAGAAAACTGATTTTTCCAAACGTATGATTTTTCCGCAAGACCTGTTCGGTAGCTAGCGCCATCTATGTTTTCCGTGATCCATCTGTTCTTGTTGGCGCGGAAGGATACTTTGGTCAGTTGTGAAGCCACGCCACGCCTTTCGCCCTCCACCCACCATCCCACAAAATAGGTTTTAGACTTGCACTCGACAGGGCTAAGGGCCTTAAGGCTTGTTTCATAGTCAGATTAAGTACGCCTTGAAGTGTGGTGCTATACTGAATGCATTACACCACCTACCTAGACCAGAAAGGAATAGGTCAGATTCATATGCAAGACTGGCCCATTCCATTCTAGTTTAGGTAGGTGTCATCTTGGGTTTATTATAGCGCCACACTTGAGGCGTACTAAGTCTGACTATGAAACAGGCCCATTTCATTCTGGTCTAGGTAGGTGTCATCTTGGGTTTAGTAAAACACCGGCCTTGACTATTAACGACAATCTTACTATGGATCAGAGGGTGATTTACATGGTGCTGCTTTTGACGATATTCGCTGAATTCTTTTGACGCCATCTTGACGCTTTCTTTGAGCGAATATCTGGCTACAAAATTCCCTCGCTGATAAAGTTTACACAGTGCTTCTAAAAAGTGTAAAGTCACCAGCGTTTAGCCAATCGTTAGTGGCATGGCAGCTAGCTAAGGGTGATTTACATGGGGCTGCTTTTACTCGGTTTGAGCAAACTTCTTTATAAGCTGGAGAATTCGCTGGTGAAAGATTCCAAAGACGCGGCTTATTTTATTCTCTCGCATAATCATTTTGAAGATTTGGCGAATAAAAAACGCTTGCTGACATGTTGAACATGTCCAACTTTACCGCTCCCGCAAAGCGAATAACTAGCTACGTCTATCAGCAACGTCAAAAGAAGCGACGTGTCAGCACTTTAAAAGAGCGACCAGCGAATGGGTCTGCCTTAATGCGCATGCGCGAGATGGGCAGCTGGCTACAAACCTTGTTTGAGACGCACGTGCGAGGTGAGTTTTTTTACGCCATGACACTCAAGACTGGCTAAACGCTGGTGACTTACCACTTTTTAGAAGCTCTGTGTAAACTTTTATCAGCTAGCAAATTTTTCAGCCAGACATTAGCTCAGGGAAAGAATCAATGTGGCGTCAAAAGAAGTCAGCGAATATCGTAAAAAGCAGCACCGTGTGAATCGCCCTTTATTCGCTTTGTTGAAGCGTTAAAGTTGGACATGTTCAACTTGTCAGGTAGCGTCTTTTATTCGCTGCTTCTTTAAAATTATGATGCGTCTTTAGAATCTTTCTTCAGCTAATAAAGAAACTTGTTCAAAGCGGATAAAAGCAGAACATTGTAAATCACCCTTTTGTCACAGACGAGAAATCTAGTGTAGCCGACTGAAACGCTTTAGTTGAGTTCATGTCGTCCTAGAACTACTATACCTGAGTCTCTGTGAGTTTGAGGCTCTTGGACAACTGCAGTCTCTTGGCAACGGACAAGTACTTGTTACGTTCGAACTCCGTCTCTAGAGATTTGATTTGTGCGGCGGTGAACGCTGTCCTAGGTCTTTTCTTCCTCTCGTCCACTGTCTTCCTGTCCACATCTGAAATAGGAGAACATAAATCGTACTACCCATTCGGGTTATACGCTCAAATGATATTGAAACACTTATCTGAAAGCTCAAAATTATGTTAAGTAAATATTTATCACGGGCCTCCTTCACTTGTGCCTCAACCAACTTGGTACCGGAGAATTATTCTATTTTAAATAAATTGCGGCAACATTATCAAATGTTTTACCACACACACAATAAAGCTAGCATAAAATAAAATAGTAAGAAGTCAGAAATATGTTATTTTTATTTCCGCTTATTCCCTTCTATTAAAACTATCCATCCTCATTTCAATAAAAAAAAGGTTGAAATGAGGAAATGCTGGTGGATATTATTAAATTTCAACTTTCTAATCCTGTGTTCTAAGATTATTTAAGATAAGACACGGATAATCCTAACAAGTAGTCAGACAAAGAGTTGTAAAAATAGTTTTTAAGGAGAGATCAATTAAGTTATCTTACCATTTTTTTAGCACCGCGTCTTACTACCCGTTCGGGTAATACGTTTAAGTATTAATTATGTTAGTGGTCTTAGGAATTAGGAAAGTTATATTTTTAGGAAGTATACCCGCATTTGCGTGGAGATAAAGTGAGAAACCATTTTGTAAAAACTACCCTCAACTACCCGAGATTCGAATCTTGATCGTCCCGTCATTGACAGTCTAGTTTACTGCTAGAGAAACGCCTTAGACTATTCAGCCATCAAAGCGGGTATTTTCCCAATGTTAAATTTGTAAAATAAGGTTTTGTGTGAAATCAACTTTTATAAAATACAAACATGTTTTCTGAGAGCCACATTAATACAATTTACCGTATTATTTTGTAGGTATTGATATTATCTATCAAAAGTGATCGCTTTAGATCACAAGACCTGACGTATGAATACGTTAAAGTAGAACTGATCAGTTTTCTAGCTATCAGAAAAGGCTCCTCATGTAAAAATTGTACTGTAATTTCTAGGTACCTAATTTTTGAGTGTAGCTTATCTAGTTCTACGCCTGAATGAGGTCTGAATCGAGTCAATAACGCTTTACAATGATAAAATACAATAAAAGGTTCAAGGTTTTGAGCCTAGACCCACGAGCGTAACGGGATGCGTGATTTAGACGAGATGGTAGTGTAAAAGAGATCTCAAAGGAAGGTTAATATGTTGTGCTACGAGACAGGTTCCGGTGGCTTCCAAAGAGGACTCGGCCCGTGCCAAAGCCCGTGTCAAACTGTCTGCGGCTAATTGGGGGAATAGCGCTACGTACAGTGGACCAAACAGACCAAAATACACGGCGGGATTCTTGCTGTGTTTGTAACTAGACAATTTCCCTTTGATCGCAAAGTGACTATGAGAAATAAATGGGACTGGGCTATTTGTTATCACGAAACAGGTATTCGGCCACGTGGTGTAGTGGTCAGTGCACCGTTCTACGGGCTTAAGGGTCCCATATTCGATTCCCGGATGGTACCATAGCTATTTTTCTCTTAAGGGGAATTATCCCCACGGTTACCAGGATTTGGATAATTAGGCTTATGTTAGGTTTAAGAGTCTCACCGGCTCACAACTTCATACTCACTATTATCACACCCTCTCATTGCGTGTACAGTAGCCCCATGTCTTCTTTGGTGCTGACTGACAGTTCGCAGCTGACAGCTGACGCCTTTGAAAGATTATCAGACCAAATTTTGTATCCCTACGCTGAACCATATGGTCTGAAAAAACATGTGTTTAGCAGCTCTCACTTCTGACAGTCAAAATTTAGGTATATACCTAAATGTTGACTGTCAGAAGTCAGCTGTGAGCTGTCAGTCAACACCAAAGAAGCCATGGAGTTAGTGTACGTGTAGACAACCTCCTATGATGTACACTGGACAACGCTGTGTGCCGCCAGAGTGAAGAATTGTCTACATACAGGCGACCGCACTGAATGCCATAAACCTCCAGTTAAGTAATGCCATACGCAAAAAACAAAACAAAAAAAACTCAGTCTCCGTCTGAGCATAAGCAAAAGACACAAGTCCCAGAAGATTGAAGATTGTTTGGTAAGGGTTAGATCAGGCATGTCAAACTTGCGGCCTGCGGGGCTCATGACGAACCAACATTAAATTCGGCCCTACTTTAGTTGATAGACGCGACTCTGATACATTATTGTCCCCTTTCAAAGAAACCTGAGCGATAACAGCAGCGCGGCAATCTCACTACACAGAACGAGTTGACACAAAAAATAAAACGTTATCTTTCGTTGCCAGTTTCCTGCTACGAGATAGCAAAAATAATTGTCTGTCTCATTTGTTTGCTGTAGCATTTGGTCGTGGGGTTTATTCTAATTGTATTTGGTGAAATATAAATAAGTGTTAACATAATCGTAGTTTGAATGCATTCAAATTGAAATATATATAATTAGATTTTGTAAAGGGTGACTTGTTAATAACGCTTCAGTGAGCTCCTAAGAATGTATTTTTCAAAACCTTTAAAACGCACAATCGAGGAGGAAGATCGTATGTTTCAGAAAAAATTGGGAGCAGGCATGTTTTGTTCACCAAATAAATAATAATATTGTTTTTTTTCGTATGTAGACATACAAGTAGTGTTTGTAAAGTGTTCAATATTGATCGTCAATATAGTACTCACAAGGAGAAGTGTGATTTATTTTTTGGAAAAATGAGAGAAAAGATAAATTGAACCATTTTAAATTAGGTCTTAAAAACAATAAAATATGTTTCACTGTGTTAGTAAAGTAAATGGGACATCAGGGAAAGTCAGTTATACCTTTTCACATTTGATTGTATCAAATTCAAAACCTTTTACAAATGGGAAATCTAGAAAAGAATTCTTGATTGAAACTGCAAAAATTATGTGACCTGATAAGGTAAAAGATTGTCAAAGTATTAGTCTCACATGAAATTCAGTAGTTGAACGCATAGATGACATTGTAAATGATTTGATGAGTCAATTATGTAACATTTCTAGACCATTTGAAGCTTTCGCCATAGATATGGATGAAAGCACAGATTCCAATTATGTAGTGCAACTTGCAGTATTTATCCCATATTGTGAATCAAATTTTGTTAATACTGAAGAACTTTTAGAATTACGGAGCGTATAACCCGAACAGGTAGTAAGACGTGGTGCTAAGTATAATTATTTTAGAATTAATTCCCATGCACGGAACCACTACTGGTGAAGACATTTTTTTGTAAAATAGAAAGACTGTTGCAAAAAATATGAATTGTCCCCGGATAAACTTTATTGTTTAGTGAGCGATGGTGCACCAGCAATGTGAGGTTGTAAAAGTGGTGTTGCAGTAAAGCTGAATGTAAAAGTTGGTGTACGATTCCTAATTTTCAGTGTAGTATTCGTCAGACAGGGTTGTGTTGCAAAGTTTTAAAAATGAACGATGTTTTTAAAACGAGTTGTCTGTTGTAGGAATAACCAATTTTATTAGAGCCCGTGGTTTGAATCCTCAACAATTTACTTCCCTACTTTCCGACTTGGACTGTGATTGTAAAGACTTGATGTACTAACTACACAGACATGCGCCGGCTATCTTGTTACGAGGTGTTGAGAAGTTTCTTTGATTTAATTAGACACAAGATGTTTCCGACATTAAAAATGTATCGTCGATATAACAAAATATTTAAGTGAATTAATCTTGAATCTTTAGGAATAAAATAAATTTACAATAATACAATGTGACTCAATGCTCAAACAAAAGTTTTGTGAGGTTGGTGTGCCAAATTTTTATTCTTTCCTCTTTAGGGCTAGATTTCCAAAAACTATTGCAGTTGCACTGTAAATATATGAAATGTTTGGCAGCAAATAAGTGTGTGAGGAGTTGTTTTCGCTTATGAAGAGGAAGGAAACACCCGAGAGATCACAGCAGTCATTTGTCATCAGCTTAATAATAGATAAGACTTGGATATATAATAGTTGGATTTAATTAGTTTAGCCAATATTATTTCAAGGTAATATTATTTTGATTTGATCGTCTATATAAATTAAATCTAACAATTATATATCCACGTCTTAGCTATTATTATTGAAAACATTTACTTTTAGTTTGAATATTTAACGTGCACTTTCTAAACACAAGAATTATATCAATACAGGACTTGCACAAGTGCTTAACGTATGACAATAAGCGTAATATTACACACCAAGCCCTTGTGCACACGTTGGAGATCAGGACGAACCTGTTTATAAGTGGTCGTTCTTTCCATCACCAGACATAATTAAACCGAGGACATCTAGATATGTGTTAGATCACTCTAGCCATAGAAAACTATTAGTGATTGAGCTGATTGACTACCAGATGTGTTTTTATCATAGCATCGTATTAAAATATATAACTAACCATTATGCAACAAGAAATAGCTTATCATTAAAAATGTAAAAATACTAAATCTGTTGGTAATGTTTCTTTTCACCGCGGCCCTAACGACTTGGAACTTATTTTTAAGTGTTGGCTAACTGGGTAAAATTCTTTCAAACTAATATAAATCTTCACGCCCCGTTTTCTTTAATTTGTTTGTTTTTGAGTGGATTTTTTTACTCTTATAAAATCCCGAGATTCGTTTAGACGCTAATTTCAAAGACGACGCTGCCAAAACATCCCACAGCTGATTAATATTACTGATTATTTATTATTTATATCTCTTAATATGACGGTTTTAAAACATTTGCTATCTACTCTATGGCTGTCGTTAACTAAAACAGTTATTAAATAATATGTTTAAATAGATTGGAGACTTTTATTAGTTGTTCTAAGATAATTTACATCTCAGCATAAGCTAAATATATTTTTACATTCAATGTTTAAAAAAATACTTGAATGCTCAATTATCAGGCATGCTCAACCGTCGGGCCTAAAGTCCATCGTGTTCCAGCACAAATTGAAATATTTTAAATTGCAGAAATAAACAACAAATTATTTTCTTGGCTCTGATGTACGCGTTAATTTCCAAGTTGTTACCAGAATTGTGAAGTATAAATTTACTTGTGTAATGTATGTATGTATGTAAAGTACATACATAATCACGCCGGTCCCTTACAGGGTAGGCAATAAAATCTGCATCTAGCTCAAAAAACAACTCCGTACTTAATCCATTCTCACTAAATTTCTAAACACTTATATATCCTTGCATACTCCCTTCGCTTCAATAACATTCATACACTGAGTCATATATGTTATTTTATTCTTAAAACTCTTAATGATTCTCTTTTTTACACATTCGTAGACAACATTTACCACGTCTTACATGGCCTAACTCTTCCATTTGATCTACACACTGCTTTCATATATCGATCCACACTAATCCTCTCAACATGCCCAAACCAACGTAAGACGCTTCTTTCATATTGACCTATTGGGTTCCCTTTCAAATAACACACCTTCAGCACCCATTTATTACTGACCCTGTCCACACGGGTTTTGCCACATACAATTCTGAGATATCTCATAAAGTGCGTTAACAAACAATAAAATTATACAAGTGTGTTAACGCCAACATTGTTATAAGGATATAAAGGGTGGGCTTGTTAGGATAGACACAAGAACAAGGTGAATGCGGTTAGAATTAGATATCCTAAAAATGTAGGCCTATTTATTTGTTAAAAATAGAATAAGTATTCTTTCATGTTTTTACTATATTTGGGAACTACAAATTGCATGAATTGTCTCCAGGCCAAATACCCAAGAACACACGTGGTCCTCCGACGGGGAAAGGCTGGACATGGCTGGGTTATATTTATATAATATGTATAATTCGTCTTTATCCCATATGTATCAGTGGGAACGCCAACAAAGGCGTCAAATCCCTTGCGGTCTGGTTTATTAAGAACTGGAATGTCGATGTTGAATCCATGCCAGGTTGACTGAAGGTTTTGTTTTTAGAAATGTTTCTATATTAGCTCTATGAAAATGCGGGTACAAACCTCCCTACACCCTTAATATGGGCTGAAAGACATGGAGCATACACAAAATAAAGTATAGAACACAATTGCACACAATTTATAATATTGTGTACTAGCAGTTTGACACGGTTAAGCGGTATCAAAACATATCAAATTAGAACGTTCAACATCGTGCTGTTCACTTTTTGCTAGTTCCTCGTTGCACAATCTTGATATTGCTATGGCAATCACAAATCAATCATTATAATTAATATATTAAGATAAATTAAAAATTTGCTACAAAATATTAATTTGTCCAAAAAGTGAGTGCACAAATAAACGCAATTCATTAACAACGCAATGTTTCTATAAGCACTATCGTAAAATAAGATAATTTGTTTATATAAATGATTGTGTCTCTGCTAGGTAGGCGCTAATTTATCCTTGGCGTTTTAGGTTTGATCACAACGCTAATGGATCCTCTTTAAGATAATATTTAGTTTTTTATTCGTTTATTTTTAAATATTTTCGTCTGCCTTTACAAAATTACAATTTTTTACCACATCGAAAAGTTTTATTTTCTATCTCCTATTTTTAAATTCTAACTTTTCCAGATTTTATCTTTAATGTGGGTGGGTCCTTTTACAAACTTTGCAAATTTTAATTTTCTTCCATGCCTAAAATAATATTTTATAATAATTTTCGTTATATTTTAAGTTTTTCTACTATCCCGTCACCTCTTATTATTTTCCACATTCTCATTTTGAAATATTAAGATTTATCTAATTGTCTTATATGGTTAATTGATGTGCTTGCCAAAATTTCAATTCCAAACCACCCCAAAAAAAGTAGTGTTCTATATTAGTTGTATCAATTTTGATCTCATCAGCTTTAATTTTGAAATTCAATATGTTCATACTTCACTAGGCTCTCCAGGAAGGTATATTAACTTATATGTCAAACTTCCATTTTATATCACACCAAAACATGTTTTTATATTAGTTTTAGGAACATTAGGGGACCCCCCGCCCTTTCTTCACTTACAGCGTCTTAATTTTTAAATGTAAGGACCAGCACTTAATGGTTGTTTGGGGGTGGTTCTTACACCCGGGTGGAAAACTACAATCTTCTGCCTCACTGAAAAATAATATATTATTTTAGTTTTGGGAATTTGGAACTCCTCGGCCCCCCCGATTTCAACAACCCTCTTTCTAAATAGTAAATATTTAAGTTTTAATTGGTTATTCGAGCAATCCCTATACATTACTGCCAAACTTCAATTTTCTGCCTCACTTCAAAGGTGTTTTTTTTCTTTTTAATCAACGGCCCTTTACCTCTCTTCTTTCCTATTTTCTCTATGTAAAAATCTTAAATATTTTATAGTTATTTGAAGTAATATATTTTATACCATCCTGCTTGACGTCAGTTTTCTACCAAAAAGAAAACTAGTCGGTTCTATTTGTTTTGCAAATTGTAACACCTCACCCCCATTTAAACAGATCTTACATATACATCTCAAATTTTAAGATGATTAAGATTATTGATTTTGGAGTTGTCTTTCTACCTGCCTGCCAAATTTAAAAGTTCTACAACACCTAAAAGTGTATATTTTTAGTTTATACCCCTCTACTCGCTAGCTCCCAAAATTCCAAACACAAAATTAACAGTTTAAGCCCTTAATATTTAATTGGAGTGGTATTTTTTACCGACCTGATGAATTTAAGTTTTATACCCAAATGGAAAGTAGCTGTTTGCTATTAGTTTTTTAAAATTTAAAACCACCAACCTCTTTTCTCCAGTTCACTCTTAAAATTAAAAATTTAAAGATATATTGGGTTTTCTGAAGATGTTTCTTCACCTACCTACAACAGTTTAATTTTCTATCTCATGTAAAAAGTTTTGTTCTAAAAATAAGCTCTCCATTTCCAGGATACCTATTTTGAAATTTTGAGATTCTAATTTTTTATTTTATTTTGCTATATGGGACAATCCCACTACCTTCCTGCCAAGCCAAATTTCAAGTTTTCAGGCTCAGGGGCTGGGAAAATACGGTGAAGAGTGAGTGAGGGAAAGAGGGAATTGGTTTTGCCTTTTTTATAACTAAGAATACAATTTAGAAAAATAGGTTTGCAGTGAACTACTCATAAGTAAGTTTTTCTTATAAAACAAACATACCATCTGGTTGATCAGAGCAGACACTACTTATATATAAATTTTAAACCAAGTGTTTTAAATACTTTCAACAACTTTTCAATTTTCAAAGTAAGTTATTCCAAACGATCTTAAAATTATTTTAATTAAAAAAAAATTCTTCTTAATTATCATGAAAAACCATTCCCAAATATCTATTTTGAACTAATTCTTCAATACTAGTTTCTAATAATTCAAATTGTCTGTAGTTTGTCTTAAATAAATTTACCTTAAATTAATTTATTTTATAAAAATAAACACGCATTATTATGGAATATATAAATAGTCCCCAACCCAAATCCGAACCAAATCGCTAGAGCCATTTTTTTAAAAAGTCATCAGTAAACTACCCTTAAGTGGATTTTCTCCCAAACACTCTTAAGGGATACATTCTAAGCAAAATCGTTAAAGGCATTTTAGAAAAATATGGAATTTAAAAAAATTACTCACCATAATTTGAGGACTAGGGTCAAAATAAAAATAAACCCCGTGGTTTGCTCTAGAACATATAAATATTAAGTTTGAACAAAATCCATCAAACCGTTTCAGATATGTAGGTAGGGATAGACAAACAGACATGGGGACAGATATAATTATAAAATCCACTTTTTTTTACGTTTGGACACATAAAAAAATCATCATCTCAATGTCGAAAAGGTTTACGATTACAATACTTTCTCCTTATATTATAAAGTAACAAGGCTCTATATCTTTGGTTCAATTTCTTAGTCAGATTTAATAATATTATTATTTAGCACCGCGTCTTACTAAACCGTTCGGGTTATACGCTTTAAGTACTAATTACGCTAATGGATTAGGAATGGGGAGGGTTGAATTAAAGGAAGTATAACCCGCATTTCCATGGAGGGAGAGTGGAA
This sequence comes from Timema californicum, assembly GCA_902141385.1. Lineage (NCBI taxonomy): Eukaryota > Metazoa > Arthropoda > Insecta > Phasmatodea > Timematidae > Timema > Timema californicum. Next base: position 76,399 of record CABFOW010002684.1, on the reverse strand, counting down.
AACCATTTAAGAAAACCACCCCAGTTCACCCAACCGAGATTCGAACCTCGATCGCCCTGTCCTCAGCAGTCGAGCTCAACCCGACTAGCGCGTTAGCCAACTACGCCACCGAGGCGGGTCAGATTTAATACGCCTTACGTGCGGCGCTATAATATTTAGGCCTACAGGACAACACCTACCTAGATAAAAAATGGAATGGGGTAGTTTAATTTGTGAGATTGGCCCATTCCATTAGAGTTTAGGTAGGTTTAGTCTTGTATATTAAAATATAGTGCCGCACTTGGGACGTACTCGGTCTATGAAACCTCTCCTTTATCATTAGTAAGTTATCAAATAAAGATTTACGCTACTAACGCAAAATTCGCCAAATTTGTGTTTAAATATACCTTCTGTTATGAATAAGTAACGCGTTCCTTATTCACGTTTAAGATTATAACATAAATCTACGCTAGTATAGCATCAGCGCCAGGACGTTTTGATCAAATAAAACACACACGGCATTAATGATGATAATAATAAAATATAATACTATATAGGCTAATAATTTGAATTAATAACACAAAATAAATGGTTCGACACAATCGCACAAACATTCTCATATTTTGTATTAGGCCTATAGCATCGAAGAAAATTTCCCAAAATAGGTTTTAAGTATAACTACCCTTAAGTAGGTTCATCATAATCATCATCATCAGTCATCAGTATACCACTATTAAACAAATTCTTAACCCAAAAACATGTATTCATTGCAATTTGTCATGTCAAACATTCCATATATATATATATATATAGGGAAATTATATACACTATATATATATGGAATTTATATACTATGTATATATATATATATTGGGAATATATATATATTTAGCACCGCTTCTTACTACTTGTTCAGGTTATACGCCTATGTACTAATTACACTAATGGGCAAGGAAGATTTAATTAAGAGGATGTGTGCCCGCAATTGCGTGGAGGAAGTGTGTGAAAATATTTAGGGAAAACCACCCTCAGTACACCCAACCGTGATTGAACCCCAATCTCCCCGTATCCGGCTGTCTAGTCCAACACGAGATTAGCGCGTTGGACTTCGCAGCCACAGTAGTGGGTCTATTTTAATTATAATTAAGTTAAACGCCTGAAAATACCCCCACAAATACATATTCTTGTTTGGGCTAGTTAACGTTTTATGTAGGTCCTATAAACCAACTGACTATACCTTCCTACAATATAAAAACTAACTTGATTTTAGTAGACACTTCACTCAGTCTTACGACCATTAATTTATCACTGTGAGAAGTGAAGACTAAAAACTGTCTCCAATAATACACTTTCAGTCACGCCGTAAATAGGACGCGGGACCCTTTGCTTGCTACCAATAGAGCTAAAGAGTCAAACAATAGATGCATAAAAACATAATTTAACAATTTTTTATATGTAAATAAATATATACCACAGTTTTAAATGATACAACTAATTATCACCAATCAGTCGTGCCTTGTGTCAAGTGACGCATTCAGCCGGTATTTGATACCATAGTGGCTTGCGGGCCTCGCTTTGAGAACCTCAGTGTTGGGACGGCCACCACACTGTTCCTGTTCCTGTCCTCCCACCGCGAGAGAGAAATGAGCCGAACGTTTTTATGAGCTTGTAAATGATGACATTGCCTCACGCTCACTAGGTACAGTCTGCAAGGCAAACAAGTTGACTTCCACCAAAATAAAAGTAAAATAATATTATTTTGTAACAACGTCTGTGGTCGGATGTTATAAAGCGTCACTCTTGCACTAGACTGAACTATTGATGACGGGAAGATCGGGGTTTGAATCCCGGTACTGTACTGAGGGTGATTTTATCTAAATGGTTTTCCACTCTCCATCCACGCAAATGTGGGAAAACGTCCTCTAAATTCCTCTAAATCTAACCTTAACATTCCATAACACATTCGTATTATGGAATAGTGACGAATAGTGAGACGCGGTGGTAAAAGATAGTAGGTTTAAACACGAGTGTTATCAACGATTTAATTTAAGATAAAAGTATAAGAAATGCACCCGCAATATTTTGGAAAATAGGTGATAAAACCACGAGGAAAATCAATCTTAACGCACCCGAAAAAGACCCAAACTCCGACATCCTCTTCATAGGCAATCCAGTGTGATGCGAGTCTGACGTTTTATACCGTGTGACCAGTGCTGTAAATCATTGTTTCTGTGATATATCACTTGAGAACAACATCTCTCAAAAGCTATTTTCTGATTAGTCATATTGCCATAAATATCAAGCTGGATTGAGGGATAGCATTTTTAAAATTTAAATTATTAATATTTATATACGTTTCTATTTTCTAAACTTCCCTTTCAAAAGTGATGCACTCTAGATTACCTTACTCATCCCTAGCCCTTGTTTAAGCCATTAATAACCATGGTTTAACGTAATAATTAATAATAATAAGTCGGTGACCTGGCGGTCTAGGGGTAAGGTGTCAGACTTCTATGCTGGCGGCCGGGGTTCAATCCTCGGTCCCGGCACATTTCATCTCACAATTACCCTTCCATTACACATTAGCGTATGTGCGTATAACCCGAACGGGTAGTAAGACGCGGTGCTAATAATAATAATAATAATAGGCGATTGACGTGAGCTTTCGTCAGGTAATCTAATAATTATTATTATTATTATTATTATTATTGTTATTTTTACTGAGGGTCGTCCAACATTTAAATAAAAATAGTTTTGCAGTTGACTATACGTCCTTAACGTTTCTTTTTTTATTATTGTGTCTTCTTCTCTCTGAGTCTCTTCCTCCCTACTTCCCCCTTCTCCTGCCCTTCACACAAAGTGACTGATAAATGAGCCCTAAAGTTTGTTTGCCGAAGAAAAATGAGATGTTGTTTCTGCCGGAGCATGTGTTGGTAAGCAGTCGTTGACAAAACCTTCACCCTAAATTGTAATTAAATGACACCAAGAAAGAAATATTTATATTTAAATTTTACAAACATCAATTAAACACATTTTTTGAGTATTATTATTATTATTATTATTATTATTATTATTTATTTTTATCTAGCACCGCGTCTGACTACCCTTTCGGGTTAAACGCTTTAAGTACTAATTACGAAAATGCATTAGAAATTAGGAAGATAGAATTAGAGGAAATGAACCCACATTTGAGTGGAAAACCATTTAGGAAGGACCAACCCCAGTTCACCCGACCGAGATTCGGACCTCAATCTCCCCGTCTTCAGCAGTAGAGCTCAACACGACTAGCGCGTTAGCCAACTACGTCACCGAGGCGGGTCATTTTTGAGTAATATGCGGTGAGATTTTCTTTAACATTATTTTTAGTTCGAAGTATAGGCCCTATAGAAAGTATTGTGATGCATGAAAAATCTCCATCAATGACCGCGGGGTCTAATACGCCACCCTCGTGTTGGACTATGAAGATTGGCAGGAAGGAGATCAGGGCTCGAATCCCTATCAGATTAATACAGGGTGGTTTTTCATAAATGGTTTCCCATTCTCTCCTTAACGCAATTTCGAGTACATTTCCTATAAAAATCTATTTTCCTCATTCCTATCCTATTAGCGTAGTTAATGGGCACCCATTAACTTGCCACAGGTATATTGTTTACATCCCACTGTTTATCCATTAGCTTGTCACAGGTATATTGTTTACATCCTACGTTTTATCCATTAACTTGCCACAGGTATATTGTTTACATCCCATTGTTTATCCATTAACTTACCACAGGTATATTGTTTACATCCTACGTTTTATCCATTAACTTGCCACAGGTATATAGTTTACATCCCATTGTTTATCCATTAACTCGCACTGGTATATTGTTTACATATTCTACTGTTTATCCATTAACTTGCCACAGGTATATTGTTTACATCCCACTGTTTATCCATTAACTCGCACAGGTATATTGTTTACATCCCACTGTTTATCCATTAACTTGCCACAGGTATATTGTTTACATCCCACTGTTTATCCATTAACTCGCACAGGTATATTGTTTACATACTACTGTTTATCCATTAACTTGCCATATACCATTACCAATCAGATTCTCATAAACTCGCCACGTACTTCCCGAACCCAATGGTCATGGCATCCGTGAGTGTTGTATCAACGCAAAGATCTACCGTGTTTATTTTGTAAAGAGCTGACCTAATCTAAACTAACCGCCAATACAGAGCTATTTGAGATTACAGATTATGTCTTCGACAAGCACGTTGATAAGGATGGGAATTCTCCACTCGAAATGTGGGCCAGTAATGAAAAAGAACGTCCCTCTAGGACTAATGGTCCTGAATTGTTTCACGTCAACTAAAACACGCAATACTATACAACACAGCCATTCGTGTGGAAGGTGCTCGAGAAGATAAAATAAATGTATACTTATTTATAGATAGATCTCGTTTTCATTAGTCGAGTGTGGCGAATTGAAGGGATTTCTAACTTAGTCGACTGTGGCGAGTTGAAGGGATTTCTAAGTTAGTCGACTGTGGCGAGTTGAAGGGATTTCTAACTTAGTCGACTGTGGCGAGTTTATGAATTCTCTAATTAATATACGCGTTTTATCTTTAAAGGTCCTAAAACGCGGTGAAAAAATATGAAAAAAGTCTTGATATTTTAACGATTGAGTAGTTTTTATGTGCTGCCCATTCCCGAATAGGGTATCTAACATGCATCTATTTAATAAGTCTCTGAATGAGGATATGCAATCCGCACCGGTGTACATGGGGACGAAGGCATCAGTTTCGTCTTGTCTGATGTGCCGCTGACTGGGTGGTCTGGCTTCTAATTTGGACCAGCGGGGCTGGGGGTGCAACACATGCACAAGGGGGAGGAGGGGCAGATTCTGGAGGGGCAGCCAAGCTTGTGTCCGAGTTGTGTTTTGGTTGCAATAAAAACATTGTGCTCAGACAACCAGAATTGCCAACGGCAGCAGACTCGTTTATGTGTGTAGGTTTGGGAAATTGTCTCCTCAATCCCTATTTCCCCTGCCATGATTGTTGTTTATCCCCGCACCCCATGTCACTGTAAACCTACTTAGTATCCACCTTGTTCCTAAGATTTGTTTGGTTGAAAAACTGTAAGCTGTTAATTGAGTTTTAAATTGTTGGTACTCATCCCGCTTAATCCGGAAGCTTATAATCTACAGTGTTTTTCAACCAGTGTACCACGGCGGGAAAATAAATCCTTTTCAATCCATGATCAACATCATTTTTAAAACACAATAGTTAGAAATTTAGCTATTGGACCTTTAAACACAATCTTACTATATTCCTTAGATTGGAAAATGACACCTAGGCAAGGGAATCAAACCGGGACCTTTGACTTAGTAAGCCAATGCTCTAACCACTGAGCTATCCGGGAACCATTGCCCAGGGTCATTCCTCACTCATATTTTAAGGTGCAGAGTCAGTCATGGATGTGGTGTAAACTATCAGCTACATGAGAGTGATCGATTAAGAACACGAGCTATCAGATAAAGCACTCGCCTTCAACTCCGCATGGCCTTATGCTGCTAAATGTGCAGGTGTCATTTTTAAATCTAAAGACTATGATATTTAGGCACGATTATAACCTTAATTATAGATTTAATAGCTTTGCTATTTAATCCATCATAATCTTAATAGTAGTGTTTTTAACGATAAAATATCTTCTTAAAAACAACTGCTGGTGTCCCTTGACAATGTTAGCGACTGGTTCTCAGTGTGCCACGAGTTGATAATTGTTGAAAACCGTTGGTATAATACCTTGACTGGTTATATTATGGCCCTCTCCTATTATAGTTGGCATAGTGGACACATTAAAGGTCAGTGTGCTACCTTTTCAGGGTAAACCAAGGGTTTGTTTTAGGGTTGTCAAACTCGATTCCTCAATACCCTCGATTCTTACTGGCATCAAAAGAATCGATCTTAATATTACGATTCTCGCTACTTCGATTCTTAGCTCTCAATAAAACTGACCACTAAACAAAACGGCAACATTCAGAATAGGCAATAATCGATTATCTCTCATATTAGTTTAGTTGCCGTTTCACTTAAATGCCAGCAAATTGTAAATATACCGTAATAGCCCGAATATAGTACGACCCCGAATATAATATGACCCTAACATTTTGAGGTGTTTTACATGAAAAATAAATGGTCTCGAATATAATACGACCTGACATTATGACAGTATCAAGAGGTAAAAACTCAACAACTTTTGACACATTTTAAAAAAAAAGTAAAAGTTAAGTGAGACTGTCAGAATACATATCATCGGTTCTAAACAAACAATCGATATATAATACGTAGACTAGAGATGGCAATTTTTCGTAATATAACGGTATATATATATATCATTAATTGATACATCGCAACGTGTATATCGAAAGCTACGGTATTCCTATCAAATCAAAATGGCTGCTCTCCTGTAATTATATTCTTTGTCGCTTTTCAATTTTGAATGTTTTATTTATCTCTTTGAATAAGACAATTTTAATAAAAAATAGAACAAAAATCAACATAGCTAATAAAAATTAAGCAAAAAAGGGTTTTATTTATTTTAATTCAATAGATTATCGATATATCTTTTCCAAAACGTCATCATTAATTTCTGACTAGCTAACGTGCGAGGGTCAGTTATGGTGGGCGACTTTAAAAAGAATTAACGTGTGAAATGTGTTCATCTTTCGGTTTAAAAATCCGCAATTTATTGTACTAATTTTGAATTTATTTGAATTCTTGGTTTTGATTTTCAGACTAGAAGAATTTTAGTGTTTTTGATAAATATCTATAATATTGTGAGATTTCAAACGATAACTTATGTGTTGTAATGGTAGAGTCCGAGTTTAGCATCGAGGGAGGAGTAAGGTATTAGGCACGTCACATTTTCTATGTAATAGTGCTTGGAAAAATAATTAAAAAAGAAGTGTTCAAAAATTTTTAGTTGCCGTTTCACTTAAATGCCAGCAAATTGTAAATATACCGTAATAGCCCGAATATAGTACGACCCCGAATATAATATGACCCTAACATTTTGAGGTGTTTTACATGAAAAATAAATGGTCTCGAATATAATACGACCTGACATTATGACAGTATCAAGAGGTAAAAACTCAACAACTTTTGACACATTTTAAAAAAAAAGTAAAAGTTAAGTGAGACTGTCAGAATACATATCATCGGTTCTAAACAAACAATCGATATATAATACGTAGACTAGAGATGGCAATTTTTCGTAATATAACGGTATATATATATATCATTAATTGATACATCGCAACGTGTATATCGAAAGCTACGGTATTCCTATCAAATCAAAATGGCTGCTCTCCTGTAATTATATTCTTTGTCGCTTTTCAATTTTGAATGTTTTATTTATCTCTTTGAATAAGACAATTTTAATAAAAAATAGAACAAAAATCAACATAGCTAATAAAAATTAAGCAAAAAAGGGTTTTATTTATTTTAATTCAATAGATTATCGATATATCTTTTCCAAAACGTCATCATTAATTTCTGACTAGCTAACGTGCGAGGGTCAGTTATGGTGGGCGACTTTAAAAAGAATTAACGTGTGAAATGTGTTCATCTTTCGGTTTAAAAATCCGCAATTTATTGTACTAATTTTGAATTTATTTGAATTCTTGGTTTTGATTTTCAGACTAGAAGAATTTTAGTGTTTTTGATAAATATCTATAATATTGTGAGATTTCAAACGATAACTTATGTGTTGTAATGGTAGAGTCCGAGTTTAGCATCGAGGGAGGAGTAAGGTATTAGGCACGTCACATTTTCTATGTAATAGTGCTTGGAAAAATAATTAAAAAAGAAGTGTTCAAAAATTGAAATCGAGAATCGAAAAATCAAGGTGAAACTTAAAAATCGGAATCGAGAAAAGCAGGTATCATAACATCTCTAGTTTATTTCTGATTGATCTACTTGATATATCCAACGCGCGCTTTCAGGACAGACTGATTATATCAACACACGAATATTTCTATGAGCGAGCGTGAAAGAGCCTATCATTTTACCGGGAAAGGTATTTTCAAATGCCTCCCAGCGTTCTTTTACTTGCCACAATCGACATGGGACAGACGGCTTTAATTCTCCTCCGATGGAAGAAATATCCGTCACCCCCGGTCGGGTTTTAACCCACGGACATTGAGCCCCAAAACGAGAGCTTTACCCCAAGACCACCAAGGTCAACAGATTAATTAATAACACATGATTGGTGATGATTGTTATCAGAAGCCGGATATAGGATACGTTTAATATATTTTACAGCGCTGTGATTTTTAAATGTGAGTGCAGTTTATAGAGTGTAAGATGGATAAGGAAAGGGGTGACCAGTCAATATTTGCATAAAGCTGTCAAACCTGTAGCATCAGCCCTGGTTCTAATCCCAGATACACACATCAGTGGCCGCATCGTCTAAGGTGCTACTCTCGCAGTAGAGTAGACTGCCGATGACGGGGAGATTGAGTTTCGAATCTCGGTTGGGTGTACCGAGGTGTTTTTCCACCCTACCTCCACGCAAATGTGGTTACATTTCCTTTAATATAACCTTCCTAATCCCCTAAAACCATAAGTGTAATTGGTACATAAGCGTATAACCTAAACAAGTAGTAAGAAGCGCTACTTAAAAAAATCCCAGCTGGGAGCATTTTGATGGCCTGAATGGTACCTTTCCTCCAAATTATACCTTCCCCATCCTTAAACTTTTTTTTAAAAAAAATGTGTTTTTCTGGTGGGAATCAAAATATGTGTACAGTACTTTTTTTAAAAATTATATTTATATAACTACAGGCACACCGCTAATAAAGTTGATAATTCGAGTGAGAACCAATCAGATTAGAGCTAGTGACAATGAATGATCAACGGTTAAGCGAGGGTACCTTAACACCCAATAACTGTCTTGAAAGAGGTCATACAAATCCAGAAACCACTCAAGATAATAATTATTCTATTAGACTTTTAAAAGGATCAGGCTGTCAACTTCAAAGGAGAGATGCCTGCTCTTCATTCGAGTGAGCGGAGCCCCATATAGTCAGCCACAAACAAGACCCTCCCCTTGCTCTTCGACATAACTTCTAAACGGCTACCAGATGTCAGCTCGGTCGTCGCAACATGGCGGGCGCGCTGTAAATCTCTCGACTGTAATGTCCGACATCACGCTCGCCGGGTACAAGGCGCGGTGGATCTATTTTATTTCTTCAGGCGACAAGTTTCTAAAACTGATCAGGAGATACCACTTGATTTTTGTGGTTACTTCCCTTAAGATGCATCATTTACAGTACATTCCAGTTTTCACAGGAATAACCTTAATCGAAAGCTAGATAAGTCACTGAATATTATTTTTAATTGAAAAATTACACCTGGACACGGGAATCGAACCCGGCACCTTTGTCTTAGTATGCCCTTGACCAATTGAAGCGTCGACCCAGGGTAAATTTTCACTCATATTTTAAGGCAATCTGTGATAAGACTTGTGATTTCCGTGTCTAGGTGTCATTTCTCAATTTTAAAGAATATAATATCTAAATGCAGCTATAGCCGTGACTAACAAATATATTAGCTTGGCTATTTAATCCATAAGTTACTTAAGCTACTTTCATGTATTAATACGCCAAGTCATGCGCTCTGTAGATTTCACTTTTGATATTTATTATCAATACCTATAGAATAAGACTAATAAAATAGAATGTTATCAATGTTGACCATAATAAAATATGTTTGTATTTTATAAAAGGCTCTCCCTAAGAAAATTAGATTGAATATAACCATCGCCACTCTTTTATTTGATCACATAAAGAAAGTTTTGCAATCATGAACATTTTTAAAGCTCGATATTATGATCGCTCTTAGCGTTTTATGTGTCCCCAAACTCTATTATTATTATTATTATTATTATTATTATTATTATTATTATTATTATTATCATTATGATTATTATTATTATTAGCACCACGTCTTACTACCCGTTCGGGTTATACGCACTTACGCTAATGTGTAATAGTAGGGTGATAGTGAGACGAAATGAAGGATCTACAGTTTAACGTGGAATCCGAACCACGGTGGAGGCCTGGCATTCCCCACATTCACAAGATGTCTTGTCAGAGGTGAAGGAAGGGTTTGGTAATCATATAAATCTGTGCCGGGACCGAGGATTGAACCCCGGCCACCAGAACAGAAGTCTGACACCTTACCCCCTAGACCACCAGGTCACCTTCCCCAAACTCAAAAGTGGGTCTGTTTGTTCTACTGTTTGTACCCGGGCCACAGACAAGAAACAGACTCTCGCTGCACCCTTTTGCCAGCTTGAGTCCTTCAACACTAGGCTTCGCTAGAGTCACTGCTGAGTGATGATAGGACTAACCGCAGAGATCCTCCTGGTGAAGGACTCAAGCTGCCAAAAGGAGTGCAACCATTTTAACCTGGAGGTTGAGTGTCTGGGTATATTATTCGTTTGTAGCCAGAGACTACAATCGAAACTGTTGGACAGCTGTGTTTCTCAAAATGTGGTCCTCGGACCACTGGGGGTCCACAGGATCCCAGTAAGTTCATTAATAATAATAATAATAATAACAATAATAATAATAATAATAATAATAATGCTCGCTCCAGTGGGCACTGCTCTTGCAGTAGGCTAGACTGCCATAGACGGGGAGACAAGGTTCGAATCTCGGTCAGGTGTACTGAGAGTAGAGTGCTTTTTTTTCAAAATGGCTTTCCACTCTTCCTCCACGTAAATGTGGGTACACTTCCTATTAATATAACCTTCTTAATTCCTAAAAACTATAAGCGTAAATAGTACATAAGCGTATAACCCGGACGGGTAGGCCTAGTAAGACGTGATGCTAAAAATAAAATTAAGAATGTTCATAGCATATAATACAAAGGATTGAAATGAAAAAGATTTAACATGAAATATCCATATTATGCTCTAGTTCTTTCCTAGGCAGACATAAGTCACATAGAAAAACAAGTATGTCTGTACCAACCTTTATTCAAAAAAATTTGAACAATTATTGATCAAATATAACGAGGTTTAAAATTTAAAAAATAATCAAACGCCCATTACTTTATAATAATCAATAATTTTCAAACATTTAATTCAATAAATCAATTTTTGTCCTGTACGAGTAGTCTATTTACATTCCTAAAATAGAATGTCCAAAAATAATGTTTTTACTGCATAGTTTTAACTCACTCCTTCCCTCCTCTGACTCTCAGGGGCCCGGAGGGTGCATAACATCATTTTATTTGGTGGCCCTCCATCAACAAAACTTTGAGACACACTGGATTAAAGATACTTTTGTTCAAACCTTATATTTAGATGTTACAGGGTCATAGCTCGAGACCAAGTCATGATTTTGATTCTACTCCTAAAACCAGGGGTGTTTTATAAATGACTGACATTTAACTTAAACTGGGTTCTTCCTAGTCACGATACAATCGCCTAAATAACCAAGAATTAAAAATATCACGTCTAAAAAATTTGAACTATTTTAACATTATATCTCAAAACTAAAAACAAATAAGAAATAATATTTTGTTAACATGTGAAAAAGAGTCTCAAATATGTGACATTATTTTGTTAATGTTCTCAACTAGAGTCAATAAATTTATAATATTTTAAGGGGATGTTATTATAAACTAGTTGCAAGTGCTCGGCATTACCCTGGTTAAATTAGTGCTCTTGTGATTATCCACCTCTGACAAGACATCTTGTGAATGTGAGGAATGCCAGGTCTCCACCGTGGTTCGGATTCCACGTTAAACTGTAGGTCCTCCATTTCATCTCACAATCACCCTACCATTACACATTAGCGTAAGTGCGTATAACCCGAACGGGTAGTAAGACGCGGTGCTAATAATAATAATAAGATTATCGTATATGGATTCAAGGTTGATATGTATCCTTGCTGATACATTTTAAAATAAAACGAATCACATCTAATATGACCTGGTGGTCTAGGGGTAAAGTGTCAGACCTCTGTGTTGGGGGTCCAGGGTTCAATTCTCGGTCCAGGCACAGATGTATCTGATTGCCAAACCCTTCTTTCTCATCTGGCAATACGTGTATTAATCACAGATTGTGAATGTGTGGAATGCCAAGCCTTCACCGTGGTTCGGATCCCACGTTAAACTGTAGGTCCTCCATTTCATCTCACAATCACCCAAATTACGCATTAGCGTAAGTGCGTATAAGCCGGACGGGTAGTAAGACGTGATAATAATAATAACAATCTAATATTCAATAGCACTTATTGATGCTGAACAAGAGTGCGTTTTTTTTACGTCACAAACTGGTGATTACGTGATTCAAGTCATCAGACTCGCAATAAATTCCCGATTAAAACAAACCAACTGAGGTGCATACTCTCACTAATATACAAGTACGCATACCAAGTTTCTGATTTATAGGTTTAATAAGTTTCGCGGTTACTCGTACTGGTGGTTTTGTTGTCTAGAACGTCAGGTTATATATATACATATATATATATATATAAGTAAAAAAAAATCGCTAAAGTTAACCTGCTTAAGTTTTTCTAAGTACCGTAAAAAGCCTATTTCAAAAGTAGGATTTTTCTTCTTCTCGGTTTTGGAATACTCCCACATGTGATCACGCGGTTTGAGACTTCAGGTTCACAATAGGTAGTCTATAGAAATACAAATCAAGTTTACCCTAAGTAAGTTGGTTCATAACAAATCTCATCTTCCTATTATCGTTTTTTAAAGAGATAACCGAACCATTGGGCAAGTGGTATAATCCGTCAGGCTCGTAATAGTTGTAATTATAAAACAACACCTAAGATGCACACTCTAAACGCTTCCCTTCAGATTCCTAGCGATAGGGGTCGCGGAGAAGCGGCAACAAGGTTGGGGTGGCCGCCCTGGGCGCCGAGTTGAAGGGGAGCGACACCAAGACGTAGATTTTTTTTTATAAATGTGAAAATGTGAAATTAATTTAAACGCTTGATTAAAAATATGTGTAGAATGTAAATTATTTCCGTTACTAATGCGTCTGGTGAACAAGGTTTGCAATAGTAGTCTAAGCTGAAAAACAATAAAAAATTACTTAAGGTCATTAAAGGGTCAAGAGAGGTTAACACACCTGGCAATTCTGTCAATAAAAAATGATATCGCTAAAATTATTAATAATGATAAATTAATAAATGATTTTGCTGATGTAAAAGCTAGAAAGGTGAATTAGTAATTACAAAATCATTCTGTTAAGCATATTTTTAAAAAAATGTTACTTGTATATATTAGTTAATATGTTCATAAATAATTACGGTAGCATTTAATTAAAAATAAAAAGTATTCTTCATTCCAACTATTCACAATGTTTTTTCTTTCTTCTACAGTCCTTATTTATTATTATTAGGTGTTCTGTCTCACAACAGATCCATTCCTTTTGTCAGTGAAACTTGGACCTCCAACGCACCCTGTCCTCTGCCTCCTCCTTCGGCTCCCATAACTTTCTTCTTTCCTTCAAGTCATCTAGTATTTAAAGCCTTCTTCCTAAGCTCTTCTTTCCCTCAACCTGTATGACGTCATGCAGAAGACAGTTTATCCTAAGGAGGTGTCCGATCCAGTTTGCTTTGAGCCAAAGAATCACGAATAAAATGTATCTCTCCTCACCCACTTTACTCAGGACTTCATTTGTCACATTGTCTGTCCACTTGATCTTCTCAAGTCTTCTCCAGTATCCCATTTCAAAGCTCCACAAGTATTTCTTTTACATCTTCCTAAGAGTCCAAGTTTCTGCTCCAAACAGTGTGATGCTCCAAATGTAGCTCTTCGTCAGTTTCTTCCTCAGTTCCAAACCCAACTTTCTGGTCAGCAGTAACCTCTTCTTGTTGAAAGCTTCCTGGTCCATGGCGATCCTCAACTTAATTTCTTTAGTGCAGTCCCTACTGAAGTTTATAATCATCTCAGGATATAAAATAGAATTAGGCCTACCTATATAAGTTATTTTTTAATTAAAAATTACGAATATTATTAGCAATACTTTTGGTACATATTTTTTACCATACAAGTAAGCGTATTATATTTGCAACGGGTATATAATAAAATCCGACTTTGTCACCTGCTCTGGTTGGGTCGCTATCACCATCGTCTCATCTCATCGGGACATGTAAAGAGTCTCCATGGGAGGGATGTACTTACTATTAGTATAATCGGGCATTCCCTGTGCAATGGTACATTAGTACTTGATAATCTTTCCCCAAACTGGGCTATGAGTGATGTAGCCTAGACGCGCAATATTATATTATTATGTTTTTTTTAAAGTAATTTTTTAATGTCTTGAGAAGCGGATGGTGGCATTTTCATGTTTTACCTAGGACGGTAAAAGAGCACGAGCCAGCCCTGTATAAATCTACGCAATACTATCAACTGTAAAGTATTTTCCAAATATAAATGCTCATTAGTTTCGTTGGTGGAATAAACTACGTTAGCTTGTTTCCGACCCAGGTCCCTTGATCATTGACCACAGAAGCGGAGTCGTAGGGCCGACCTCACCACTAACACACAGCCACATCTCGCTACCGATATAAATATGTCACGCACACTACTCGTGAAGACAAACTCGTACGTTAATTGGCTCTGAAAAATGTTTGGAAACCTTATGGTCGACCACTTGATTGATTTAGTTTTTCACATCAATTTGCTGTTCATTAGCTTAAATAAAAAGTAAGCCTAAATACATAATCCTGGAAACTGACTGCCAGTTACTTCCTTGAATTTTAAACTTTTTAACATAAAACCGTTTATCAAGCTCTATTTTAAGAAGAGTTACACAAACCATTAGGCCAAAATATATTACTTATCAACACTGTAATTTTTGTAGGACACGGTATTTTAACTAATTTATTTTCTGTGATTAATTTGTGGTATAAATAAATTGGTACGTTCATCATGATCAAGAGGTGTGGGTTTTTTTTGGGTCAAAACTGACAAAGTCGCTTTCTTGTGAATTATCCAAGTTGATATAATGTTTGTGGCACTAGTATGTGGATGTGTGACAGTCTAGCCTGTGTATATGAACACTTTGGCGCAATACAATGAATAATCCCATATATCAACAACAATTTAGAAAGTACAAATATATTT
Organism: Timema californicum; assembly: GCA_902141385.1. NCBI lineage: Eukaryota > Metazoa > Arthropoda > Insecta > Phasmatodea > Timematidae > Timema > Timema californicum. Next base: position 61,270 of record CABFOW010002684.1, on the reverse strand, counting down.
GTGTGACGTTGATAGTATTTTACCATGTATTTGGGATGTATTTTATCGGTGTATTGGTATTTTAAACGTAGCACCCACTTCAGTGGTAGAACTGTCTAAAGCTTCACTCTCACAATAGATTGGAAATTAGAATGCTCGTGACGCTGAGATCAAGGTTTGAATCCCGATCAAGTATAAGGCCTATCAATAGTGTTTTTCCTCAATGTTTTCCCACTCTCCTCTAAAGCTTAATTCACACGTTCGCCGTAAATAGAAAGCAGAATATTAGCAGTAATTCACACACTTTAAAGTTGACCCATTATGCATTGCAACGCAAGCTTAAACAACATTTTCTAGTGGCTAGTCATATATTTCAGATAATTCTCCCGATGAATATTTATAAGTTATAACGCGCTGTCGTGACACGATCCAATACATCAATAAATACGATTTACATTAACGAGTTATTTCAAATCTCCTCACAACGGGAAACGAAGCTGTCTGCTTGCTTCTGGCTCTAGAGCGCATGCGTTGTCAAATGCGCATGCGCATTGAGTTGGGATGGTTGGTTTTTGAGATTTGATTAGTTTTCCTGTGCTGAACATCTCGGGCATAGCGGATGAAGTAGATATGAGTTGAACTTAAGCAGAACAGTTCAATCAATCAAATCTTAAAACCAACCATCTCAAATCAGTGAGCATGTACATATGACAACGCATGCGCTGTAGAGCTAACAGCAAGCAGACAGCTTCGTTGGTCGCTGTGAGGAGATTTGAAATAACCCGTTAATGTAAAGAGAGTGTATCAATGTATTGGGTTGTGCCACGACAAAACGTTTTAATTTGAACTCATCCTTCGGGAAAATAATCTAAAAGATATGTCTATCCACTAGAAAATAATCAGTCGTTTAAGTTTGCGTTGCAACATACAGCGTGTGAATTGCTGCGCTACTCAAGCACATGCCGCTTTCTATTTTTGGCGAACGTGTGAATCAAGTTTAATTATTTGTCATCCCTAGAACATTACCGTTTTTTACTGCATATGCCAAACATCTAAAGAGACGCGGTGACCAAATAAAAAGTGACAGCTGAAGATCACATGACTTGACATATAAATAGATCAGCGTAGTTTTTGTAACTTCTATAAGTGTCAGGTACTCATTCTTATTCCGGTTGCGTTTTTACTACATTTGACTTGTCGAAACAATATTTTTTAAAGTAATTTCAATATATATTTTGGTGACCTGGTGGTCTATGGGTAAGGTGTCGGACTACTGTGTTGGGGTCCGGGCTTCAATCCTTGATCCCGACACAGATTTATATGATTACCAAACCCTTCTTTCACCTCTGACAAGACTCGTATTAATCACAACTTGTGAATGTGAGGAATGCCAGGTCTTCCACCGTGGTTCGGATTCCACGTTAAACCGTAGGTCCTCCATTTCATCTCACAATCACCCTACCATTACACATTAACGTAAGCGCGTATAACCCGAACGGGTCGTAAGACACGGTGCTAATAATAATAATATATGTTTTATTTTGATTTATGTTGGTAGTTACTTTACCAAGGGACATACGACCATTACACGTCTCAGTTAAATAGGACGGGATATAGCTCATTTTACCATTCATCATTACATGAGCTAAGACATCAAGTTCGCAATGAAATGGTTGTATGGGGACTGGCCACTGCTTTTAAACTCAGGTTATCACTAACATTCCGCCAAGGCGGATAGGCACTGTTGGCACCTTGCACCTATTTCTCTCTTCCAAGCGGTGAATGTAGTTCTCAGAGAACTATAATTTGTATGGACGCTATTGAGCATTACATCTTTATTATAAAAATCCTAAACTTTGGAAATCCAAAATGGTGGACAGAAGGTACAAATTGAACTCTAGAGAAGTGACATTTGGTATGGTCGCTATGGTAAGAAGCCGTTGGTGGGCAGCCTGGTCGCCAATCATCATAAGTGGCTAATAGGCCGGAAAAAATGTAATGAATTAGTTTTTTTTATCATTCTTACAGTAAACTAACTTTTTTCCTTACAGCGTGTGCTGGTTTTAACTTGACTGCATATCATTCCTCTTTCTGAATGAATCATTGACGCAACACTGGCCATCCAACTCTACCCTTCTTTTTAATTATTTCAATGGCTTCGAATTGGCATTTAAATTTTTGTGTGACTCATTACATTTTGATATTACAAATTAAAGAAAAGAAATGTCCACCCTTCTCTCTCTTGACAAGCGTGGGTTTCAAGATGATTTCCTTTCTTTTCTTCACGGTCTGGAACACTTGAAAATTCACCATAATTTCTCAGCCACAAATATGTGAAAATCTATTCTTACTGACTTTGAAGCCGGGTATTTCTAAATCATTGCCCATGTTTGGATCAATATGGCTGTGTAAATCAGCGATCTTTACGATGAGGTCCATCAAGTCAAAATAAAGATCTCAAATTATTGATTGCAAGTTGGACTTGGAACTAAGATGTGCATTGAGTTAAGATATTCAGCCTATGTGTCTGCAACTTGTCAAACAAAAGGACATTAGCGTAGTAGCTTATTTGTCTGAAACGAAGGTAGATTTGAGCTGCACTCAGTCAATTATTGAAAGAGTTACTAAGCCTGTGCCAACTTACTCCTATAACCAACTAGCCCCGGCATCCCCTATTTAACGAACAATTTCTGACTTAAACTAACTTATTATAACAGACACAATACCCATTCCAAGTCCCAATTTTTCCCATTATAATTTTTAGGGAATGCCAGGAATCGAACCTAGGAACCTTATCTCAGTAACCAAACACACGGCTGACTAATCCGAGCCCCGGGCACAGTCGTGTAAGGGAGTATCCCCACCCCACCCCCCTCCGGCTACCAACAGTAAAACTCGCATACATGCCACAGTTTGTGTACCGGAGTGTATCCGAATGGCAATGATGGAGAGCTTCCCCCAATAATTAGGCAGCATTTAGCCCGCAGTTTGTCTTCACCTGTTTATCCGCGTCACGCATGCGTCCCGACACCCTTCACCCCTCACTCCCCATCGTCTCTAATTAAAGAACCTGCTAATGAATCTATCTTTTCACGCGTCTCTAAACCTGGCTAGCGCGAGACGCGCGGTTGAACCCACGCTTTGAGCCAACAAACATGTCTGTCTGTCTGTTTCTCTCTGTTTGCTCGTTAAAAGTCTGTGTACCCTTTATTTATTGGTTGTGTTTTACACCAAGAGCTACGGTCTTTATTTTTGTTTTTACTTTTTTTGTCAGTCAGTTTGTCTGCGATTAAAAGTGTTCTCTTTCCAACACAACGCAGTTACACTTTGGTGGCTGTTACTAACTAATCCTAAAACAAGTGTGGCTCAATTTATATTGTGTTAATTCTAGCCAGAATTTATTTGTTAATTTATACAGTTTGAATGTAAGTTTTATTTAACAACTTAATTTATAAAGCATTTCCTAATTCCTAATCCATTCGCGTAATTAGTACTTAAAGCGTTTAACCCGAACGGGTAGAAAGACGCTGTGCTAAATATTATTATTATAAAGCATTAATTAAAAGGTTGTGTATAGTAAATGCATCAGCATTTGCGTAGAAAGGCGATGGACAAAAGAAGCTATATATCACATGGAAAACCATCCCAAGTGTACTCAGCCGAGATTCAAACCTTGAACTCCCAATCACCAGAATTACATAATTTGTAATGTACAACACACCTGGGTTAAATTTCAACAACATAAATAAACTGTTTAGTTAAATTATTAGTTGTCGTTACCTGCATGAAACACGTGTATGTAATGATACATTCGTTTATTAGTTAACCGCCTCGGTGGTGAAGTTGGCTAACGCGCTAGTCGTGTTGAGCTCGGCTGCCGAGGATGGGGAGATCGAGGTTCGAATCTCGGTCGGGTGAACTGGGGGTGGTTTTTCCTAAATGGTTTTCCACTCTCCCTCCACGCAAATATGGGTTCACTTCCTATAATTCAACCTTCCCAATTCCTAATCCATTAGCGTAATTAGTACTTAAAGCGTATAACCCGAACGGGTAGTAAGACGCGGTGCTAAATAATAAATAAATAAAATGTATTAGTTACAGTGCATTCTGGGTATTTAGAGAGATATCAATAGATAGATTTATTAATTACACTATGGGTCTGTCTTGTTAAACAATACACCTCAATGGATCTCAAAAAACTAAACAGAGTTTTTATTGAAGTTTACCCGATATTTTACTTAACATACACCTTTGATGATTTTGTTTTAATTAATTAAGTTAGAGTATTTAAGACTGGGTCAATATTTTTTTACTCCCCCACATAATTTACTTGAATTGTTATGGAACGAATTTGTACATTTTTCTTACAAATGTGTTTTAGAATGTATTATTTAAATGATTCATAAAATATGCACTCCTTTCTTTTACAATCCTTTAATAATGCTTTGTATCATTAAACTTAGAAAATATGGTTTTACAGAAGAAATTTATAAATACTATAGTTAAATGACGGTGTTCAGATTAACCGTAGAGGCATTTCATTTGCCTTTAAAGAGAGAGTGCCTCTCCCTCAAACACACGACCTGCCTGAAGTGCAGTCTCCATTTACTTCATTCACGGGTGACCTGGGGGTCTAGCGGTAAGGTGTCAGACTTCTATTCTGGCGGCCGGGGTTCAAGCCTCGGTCCCGGCAAAGATTTATATGATTACCAAACCCTTCCTTCACCTCTGACAAGACATCTTGTAAATGTGGGGAATGCCAGGCCTCCGCCGTGGTTCGGATCCCACGTTAAACTCTAGGTCCTCCATTTCATCTCACAATCACTCTACCATTACACATTAGCGTAAGTGAGTATAACCCGAACGGGTAGTAAGACGTGGTGCTAATAATAATAAAAACTTCATTCACCGACGAATCAAACATCTAGAATGGAATTTTTCATATTTTTGCTAGGCTTAGCAATAACTTTTAAAAATATACCAAATAAATGTGGACTATTTATTCTGCAATAAGTCATATGCGGGAATGTAAGTGTGTCAAAGTGGTCGCAAAATTATTATTATTTTTATTATTAATATTATTAGCAACGCGTCTTACTACCCGTTCGGATTATATGCACTTACGCTAATGTGCAATAGTTGGGTGATTGTGAGATTAAATAGAGGACCTACAGTTTAGCGTGGAATCCGAACTACGGTGGAGGCCTGACATTCCCCACATTCACAAGTTGTGATTAATACACGTCTTGTCAGAGGTGAAATCTGTGCCGGGACCGAGGATTGAGCCGCTGACCCCCAGCACAGAAGTCCGACACCTTACCCCAAGACCACTAGGTCACCTTGTCGCAAAACACTAGTAGAAAATATGAAGAGTGCTCTGCACCTACCTGACTGAGTTTCCAACTGGGCCGGTTCGTTCGTGGTCAGAGTGGACGTGGACACCACGCCAGATACACCTTCCTCTTCCTCCTCTCTTCTTGACATCCCCTCTGAAGAGTCCTCATTCCGGGGATCCTCCTCAGCTTCATCCTCATCATAGTCTTCCTCCACATGATAGTCGCCGAGAAGTCGAGAATCCACAGAAGAAGAGTCGGCGCTTACTATGGATGTCACTGAAGAGCTGACGCACGACGGAGGAGAGATCGTCATTGGAATATGTTTAAATTCATCCAAGTCCCCTCTGAGATGAGTCATCCTGGAGAATGAAGGTCCCTCCTCGACTGGAGAGGTTGACGGAACTGGAGGGAAGGACGGATAATAAACATGGGACCTTCCCTGGGACATTTCGGTGTAAGCGTGTCTTATTTCTTCCGGTCCATCTCCTGTCGGGTGAAAGAAACCCAAGTTGTGGTACAACTTCTGGGAGGAGAGTTTTTTTGAAGGTTGATATCTGTCCTGAGTTGCGGTTGATGTATCTGAAGCTGTCGACCATGCGGTGGCACCTTTTGAATTTCTTCGTGGGGACATATCGGGAGACTCTGACATTTCTTCATCCGATGTGGAAACTTTACCTGACGGGGATATGAATAACTGCGATAGTCCTGAAGAGGGACTTGACGAAACGGCTGAAAATGATCTTGAAGAAGGAACGCTAATCTCGGCGGGTCCATGATCCGGACAGAGTTTATGTTCCGCTTCCTGAGAGGGGTTCTTAGAGAAACACTCGACATCCATGTCTTGGTAAACAGCTGGAGTTGGTGATGAATGTGATGTCTGGAGTAAGGGCTGTCGTGTAGGTTTTGTCACAGACAGAAGTTTCTCGATTGAAAACGAATCTGACGGCCGACGACCGCTTATAATAGTTTTAGTTGCTTGTATGAAAGGCATGGAAGACAAGTTTGCTTTATTCGCCTCCATTTTATGGGAATATGAACACACACGCACTTGTATAAATCTTAGAAATAATTAGGTCATCTCATAAAATATTTAAACAGTGTAAAATACACTGTAAAGATAGAATATTTAGTATATTATTATTTAACTCATCCATGTTAAATTAATGGTCTAAATAAAAGTCGTCAGTATTTTGAAAGAATAAATATGATTAAAGTAGCTGGGAAGAACGTTAGGGCGGGTGAAAATAACTCGTAGTTTTAGTAGTTAAAATTTAATATATTATACGCAGTTACTTTATTATTTATTGTTTTAAAGAGTTTAAGCTGCCAAAGTGATTAAGATAAGTTTTCCTAGTTCCTGTAACTTCGCGATAAACACCAGAGAAACAAACACTCAAAGCCATGTGAGCATAAATGTTTAATATGTAATTATATGATTATTCTAATTTAAAAAAAATATATATTTAAAACAAAGCTAAGAAATGCTACTATTAAATCAATCACTTTATTCAAAAGTGCGCCACATAAATAATTTTCATTAACCCATTAACCTATAAACAAGTAGATGGGCTTCATTTTATATACCAATTAAAAAATGTAGGCTACACATAATAAGTATGTTTAGCAAGTGTCAAGAATGCATGTTTACAAACGAGTACGCCTGTGGGCAGTTTACGTTAGGTCAGTTATTTTTAAATAAGACATATCAATTAGACTCTCAGTGCCTTTTGTTATTCAAACACCGATACTCACTATTTAGGGATTCCCTTCATAATTTATACAGGTATAAAGGTCAAACTGTGTGAAAATACAATGCAAATATTTCACAGTACCGTGCGTTATGTTTATCTTGAAGTAAGGAACAAAATCACATCCCATTTTTGAGATTCATCTTAATTAAATAAACGTAATACCCACTGAAAGTATTAACCACAAAATGGCATCCGTTAAACAATCGTGTTTGCATGTTTTATCAGTGTAAGCTATGTTGGTAAAGTACATTACAATAAGCAACATTCTACTAGATTAGGCCAATATTTCCGTGATACAAGGTGAATAGTTTTTTCACTGCCCTTTCCAACACAACCTTTTTCCGAGCACTAAACGTAACTTATTTACAAATAAATATTTAGCGAATACTACTGTTTATCTTATATTTAAAAAAAAATTTAATAATACGGCACATTCAACTTACATCGTCACACTAAACTCACGTAACGAGTCAAACGTACCCCACCACATTCCTAGAAACTCTCACGCGTGGTCCTCACATGCCCCATTTAACTAAATGTTTGCGTATGTAAATGAAGACCCGGAGGAAACACACACATTCCCCCCTCCCCTCTGTCTTGTGGGCGAGATGCATAGCTCCCTCTCCCCCGCCGTATCTAATGTAATGAACCTCCCACCAATGGTGAGTCTGAGAGGGCGTGGTTGGATGGGATCTGATTCTCCGGACACGTGGCTTGGGTGCTCTTGGATTGGGTGCAGGCATTAAGAGGGGGAATGTTTATTTATACATGAAGGCAAAAAGAGCGGGGAGTGGGGTGGGGGATACCAGTTTACGTGGAATAGTAGATACAGTATTTTATCACTAAAGTTTTTAATAGGTTTTTTTTGCACAATTCATTACCATAACGATATCCAACTATTCAATGCTCACAGTTTTGCATTTGGCTTACGGCAGGGGGAAATGGATTCAAATTTATGATTTCTCTGGATGCAATTCCAATGTGTTATATTTCAGTGCTTGAATTGGGAAATTTTAACAGCCGGGACTGTAACAATTAACCACCAATAATTCCTTAATATATTTTACAGAATGAAACTATTACATTGGTAGAACCTAACGCATTGTCTATACACTTCATTAAGTCGCATTCCAAGCCATAACAGTTTAAATGAATTTCTGTGAAATGAATATCACATTTCCGTTTACTATACTAATCTAATTACTTGCTAATTACAATTAATTAATATTGGTTTGTATTGAAACAAAACATACACTGCCACCATATAACAATATTCCATATTTAACTATGTTGGTAGGCACTAGTCTAAATCCATCCAATCAGTGGCGGCTCGTAGCTAAAATTAGTGGGGATGCTGATCCAGAAAATTGTTAGCCTTTGTTTTAAAATTGTGTAAAAGGAAAAAAACCTGTATAAAAAGAAAATTTATTCAGGAACTTGATAACATCTTAACAAAAAAATCAAACTCTTTTACTTACTTTAACTTAAATTGTTACAGTTCAAGCTTAATCTATTCATTAAAAAATGAAATCCATTCTTCTTGTTTTAATTTGCGCAAAAGGTTCGGTAATTTTCTACTTGATCTCTGGATGGCAATTGAGGAAATTTTTCTCCATTGAAAGTACTGCAAGCGCATTTAGTCTTTTTGTTAAATAAAATAACCGAAAAAAATGAATCAAATAGAATAGCTGGAAGCATATAAATAATAATTTAATTCTACACTCTTCTACACTTTATCACATTCAAGAATATGGTACACGGTTTTTAAGCACAACACACGCTGAGTAAAAAAAACTTCCTCCCACCATCACGCCAGAGCCGGCACTGCGAGAGCAACAGTGCTCTCTCTACCTAAAAGTCCCACCTTCCTCTCTACCTCTCCTATGTGCGCATGCGCACAACAGTCAAATACCACGTCGCTGGCACTGTGAAGCGCACAGTTGCATACAAAGATTTTTGTATCTTTTTCATAAACTGGGAGATGGCTACTGAAGTACTGACATTAAGCTTAAGGAATATATGTTTTACTACAAAAATAAAAAATAACTGAAGAAAAAAGGACTCATAATATTAAATGTTATCGATAATATCAAGTGGGAATAGGGGGTCCTGCAGTTCCGCAGTGCCTATACACGAGCAGCCACTGCATCCAATATTCATTATTAATTAAAATCATTTATAGTCAAATTCAAAATTGATTATTTTCAGCATAAGAATTAAAAATTACATCTTGATTACATTAAAATATAAACAATACATTGTTGTTTCTAATCTCTTTCGTTCTTATAAAAAAATAAGACACTTGAAATATTGAAACATGTGAAGTATACCTAGCATTTGTGGGGGAAACATTAGACTGAAATTAATTGAGCTACAATGAGAGAAATATGAATGCTAAAACATTCTCCAATCGCTTGATGTAGAGTAAAAAGGAGTTTCATGCTACAAAATGTTGATACAAAAGAGGCAAAATATGGCACAAGAAAATTTGAAAAATCCTTTGTTTTACATTGTTATAAAATATTATGAGAATGTGAAGAATTATTACTACTATCTAATCCAAATGAAAATTTTTGTTTCAGTGTATAATGTTTTGAAACAAACAATGCTCATTAAATTGGTAGAAACAACAAGATATTCTATTCTTTAATGTGAAGCCCTTTCTCATCATCATCATCATCATCATCATCATCATCAACTGTTTCAAGCCTGTGGCCGGGTCGGTTTAGTAAAATGTCTCCATTTCCCTCTATTAATTCTTCTTTTAAGTTCTCCCATTCTTATCCTCTCACTTGAACACTTTCTGTTATCTGCTCTTCCCATCTTGGCCCCCCTTATGGTATTTTTTTCTACATACTTTATTTCTAACATTTTCTTGGACATCCTCTCTTTTTCCATCCTCATTACATACCCATACCATCTTCTCAGTCTTGCTTCCTCCACTATCTCATGTACTCCCTGTATTGCTAATCTTTCCCGGATAACCTCATTCCTAATCTTGTTTCTCCTCGTGACAGCTCAAGTAGTCCTATAGGGTGGTTTCGGCCATAGTCTTACTAAGACTTTCGTGGTAAAGCCCTTTCTATTATGTGCAAATTTTAATTTATTTAAACATTATTTTGGACCACACCAGGACAGCGTGTTTGTTTTTTTTAAACAAATTTTTGGCAGTTATACCTGCGTAGTGGAATTTCCTATGTATTTGCATATTTCAGACATCACATACTGGGACTTTAATTTGCATGTAAATTCTGACTCTACTTATTAGGCTCAGTTTTAATAAATAGAGGAGATGGTGGTATTATGGAACCCACAGGTATTATGGAACCCCTCAATATCAGACTGATAATAGAGGTGAACTCCAACGAATTGTGGCTGAACTGCACTAGGCAGCCATCCAAAGCAAGGGGAGGACGCCTCCCAATTCAGTTATGCGGTTACACTCAGTGAAACAGGACGTTTGTATTTTTCGCAATTCCAAACTTTTGAATGGTAAGTGAATTTAATTATTTTAAAAATATAAATCATGTAGCTGTAGGTTCACTGGTGCATGTGTCCCGTTCTAGAGGCCTAGGGGTACATGCTAATCTGTCTGATGTTCACGTTTTTAAAGT